>JBBPJZ010001008.1:0-10871 GCA_038089015.1 Chalciporus aff. trinitensis
TAGAAACTCTGCATACAACATGCTTCGCGGCAGCCCTGAATGCACCGTCGGTTTGGGGTACATTACATCCTACAGACAAGAATAGATCAGCCCTCTATTAAGTGAAGCGATCTCGAGCCTCGAACCTTCCATACGAGGGCATCCATAACTTCAAGAAAACGTACTTTAGCATTGTTGCATGTTGGGATAAAGCGGCCAGATCGAGGACACATTTCTACTTCTCCCGTTAGTCAGCATTTCTGAGACCACTGTTGGAATAACGGACTAGCACTGATGCCAGCGGCCTTGTGAACTGGTTGGCTGCGGTTGTGCATGCGCACAAGTATAAGACGTCAACGGTTATACTCACTTGAAAAATGACTGAGGATCATCGCCACACGCTGGGGGTTACAATGCCGAGATGCTGTGGTGGTCCCTCGAAAGGGTGCCTACCCTGCTTCGGAACTGGTGCGGGGTTTATAACTTCAGTCTTCGACTCTTCGTTCGAGATATCGACAACGTCAGTACGTATTATCATATGGTAAATACTCATCGGTGACACGCGTCATGATAAGACTCTCTACCACGGCCCCCAGTCCGAGGGAAGGGAATCCGAGCATGATCAGAGTGCTTGCCATCAAGTACGATAAGGATGCGACTCACAAAAACTTGGCCAGGCACATAAAGGCGACATTCAGCGGCCGAGTTGGCGGCTGTTTGCGTGTTGTGAGGGGTACCAGTGGGGCTACTGTACATAACGTACGCTCATAAAGACAAAATGATACGTGTCAAATGAAGGCCGAACATGCCGGACAACGTTGACTCGGGCCCCAGGGAAACAGGGGGAAACCACATGCCCATGAGATGCAGGTCTCAGCTGGTTTGAACGACTTCGGGTATATGTGTGTGTGGTAGCGGTACGAGTAGCTTCAAGACCTGAGGTCGACAAAAGAGGACTTCTTGGCAGGGAAAGCCACATACAGTCGACTCTGTCATAACCCATACCGTTCGGGATAGCACCTAGGTATGGGTTATCACAGAGTATGACTTGTCAACTGCTTACGGCATCAGAAGTATTTTACGAAGATTTTACCTTGAAAACAGTCAGTGGCCAAATAAGTTGTGTGATATGTCTCAAGTGCATTCTGATGCCCATCTCAGGATTGATCAATATACGTTATGAGGTTTGGACAACGTTAGTGACTCTGTCTACAGCTTTGAATGAAGGTGTGGTACCTTGATTTAGATTATCATGGCACGTGAGACGGGCAAAAAACGATAATTTGACACCAAAGTTGCCTAATTTGGTAGAAGTTCCACGTTATGTAAGTATATTTATGGGTTATGACAGTCAAAAAATCATATGGGTTATTGGGTATGGGAGAGTTATGGGGAAACCCAAAATCCTAAGTATGTGTTATCACAGATTATGGGTTATAACAGAGTCGACTGTATTTGTCTATCTACACTTGCGCCTGACTCCGATTGGCGGGGGTTAGTTGGCAAGATGTGAAGTGCACATTAAAAATATTGATGCAGTAATCATCGGTAGCCTCACTGAACCAAAAGGCACGTAAATCGAGATGATGCGCCACTGACAGGTGCAAAGACCGCGAAAAACACCGCAACAAACGAGGATGGAACTCTCTTCGAAAACTGTCGAAGGTATGAGGGATTCAGTACTCAGTACCAGTGTAGAACAGAACGAGGTCTGGTTAAAGAATGGATACCAGTGGCCCTACAGCTGACTTTTTTTACTGTGCAGCTGCGGACGACGCTGATGCTCAGGTCCATCAAGTAAAAATTGGCGTGAGAAAGAGTAGTGATACACATGGCCCCTCTGCTTAGTCATCCTGGTTCATCCAGGAACGGCAAGGATCCCATAAGAATATACCCACGGGATCAACGAAAACGCGATGCCTCTCTTCCTTTCCAACCCACCCTCCGTCGCCATCTGGTAAATTTTCTTGTTCGCTTGGACTAACAATTCCTGCTTCTAGCTTGCGATACATGCCTTCACGCTGTGAATGCGCGCCCTTGCGTTGTACAGCAAAGTTACCTTTGCTGTGTATTGCATGCGTGTGCACACATTATTTCGATGCTCTAACTACCAGCAGGATCCTCTTTTTGAGCGCAAGGAGGCTGTCAGGTCACATGATTTTGGTAGGTTGGGGGCTTTGCGGCCTCACCGGACCTCGCAGGACATCTCAAAAGTTAGCGACCTTTCATTTGCAGGGCATTGTTCCCTTTTAAATGGAGAGTACGCCTCGCGGTTTCCATCTGCTTGTGGCGTCTATGCATCTCGCGAGAGCTTCATTTACATTGGAGAGCGGCACCCGTTCTCCCGGGCTTGTCATGTTGATTGAACCTGTCTCCAAAGCATAGCCCCGTGAACGGCTTGTGATTAGCATATCTGACCGTGGTGCTGAAGGCCATCTTTAACACTAGCATCCTCCTGACCATCTGTCTTGTATCGTCAGAAGGACTTGTTGCTAGTGCGGCTTTGGAGCCAAGGCTTTGCGATTCATTAGAGCGCCGGTTACGAATCATGTCCGCCTTATCTTTGACAGCTTGGAGTTGGATAAGCTGAGGTCATTATGAAGTGGAGACCTGGCAGCTTGGCATAGTGACCTCATGGTTTAAGAATGTTTTTCCGCTCACTGAACAAGTTCTCACATGCACGAGCACAACCATGACATGGATTCACACCCTCAGGTACACTAGAGTCACTGACGGCGATGTACAGACACAAAGGAATAGGCATCTTCCTACTTTGTGTCTACCATAAATTCCTTATTGAAGGCATGGCCTGACTGGGTGCCTGACACAATCTAGACAAGACTAACATTCTTTGTTGTGGACAGGGGCGGCAATCGGGCATCGCCAACTCGACTACGGCCCACGGAGATAGGGAATAGCGAAAACACCGCATCAACAGCACAGCCACGCAACGTTCAATAGCGAAAATCACGCACCCGGCTCTGAAAAGTATTACACCACCAAATATCCACTTCGAATCGGGACAGAAAGATAAGAAGATAAATAGCCATTCAGTTAGGTTACTCAACTGTTCAACTTGTTCCTTGTCGTCGTTTCGCATTTGCCATGGAAAAGCATGCGACTGTAGACGGGAGCCAGAAGGGCACTGGAAATCAAGGCTATGGAATTCAGATAGGGTACTCTTTTTTACTTGTTTTCTTTTCGCAGTCTAGTTCTAAACCCTCATTTTTACTACACTCTCTAGTTATCGAACTCTCTCCATCCGTGTGGACGAGAGGGATATTCCTACTGGTCCCAGAAAGCCTGCCGACCCCGCTGATGCAATTGCCGCCATCGACGTCCACCTCATCTCTATTGATGAGGTTTACACCCGCTACTCTTCAAGCCCTACCGTCGGTCTCGAGTCAGCCGCCATCGAGCGCAAGGCAAAGGATGGCAAAAACATCATCTCCCCACCTCCAACCCAGTACTGGAAGAAATTCCTCAACTACATCTTCGGTGGTTTCAACTTCCTCATGTGGATTGCCTTCATTGTCACAATTGTAGGTACTCCCACACAACTCATTCCGCAGTCAAGTAATGAAAAGCCTCCTAGCTTTCTTACAAGCCGCTGGGGCAGCCCCCCTTGGCTTTTAACCTCGGTGTTGCTATCCTCCTGGTAAGCGCAAACTCCCCACAGGCACCACTGGAATAGATGTTGAAGGACCGCTTCCTTTTCGCAGATGTTGGTTATCATCATCTCGGCGACCTTCTATGCTATCGTGGATTTCAATGCCAACCGTATCATGAAGTCTATCAAGTCACTCATTGCCCAGGAGGCCGCTGTTATCCGCGACGGTAAACAGAAGCTTATTCCGTCAGACGACATCGTTGTTGGGGACATCGTCGTACTTTCAACCGGAGACCGTGTTCCTGCTGACCTTCGAATCGTTCAAATGTCGTCAGATCTCCGCTTTGACCGTTCCCTTTTGACCGGTGAAAGGTACATACGGTCATTTTACGGAAGAATCTCTTTTCATTGACTATCATTCAAGTGACATGATTCCCGGATCTCTTGACTCTACTTCTGACAACCCGCTTGAGACCCGCAACCTTGCACTCAACTCTACGTTCGTTACTCAAGGCACATGCCACGGTGTCGTCTTTGCCACCGGTGACCGCACCGTCATGGGTCGTCTCGTTCGCATGTCCGGAGAGACCAAGTTCAAGTTGACCACCATTCAGAAGGAAATTTGGTTCTTCACCAAGGTCATCTCCAGTGTCGCCCTTTCCTTGTTTTGCATTTCACTTCTTCTCTATGGTGTCTGGCTCCGCACCAGCTATTCTGGTTATGAGAATATTAGCACTGCAATTGTCAATTCCATCGGATGTTTGACAGCGTTCGTTCCCCAGGTGTGTATATCGTTTGGCCAGGACTTCCCGAGAAACTAAATCATGTACCATTTAGGGTCTTCCGGTGTGTGTCGCTCTTTCCCTGACCATCATCGCACGCCGCATGGCAAGGCGTAACGTCCTCGTTAAGAACTTGGCCACGATCGAGACCCTTGGCTGTATTTCCGTTTTGTGTTCCGACAAGACCGGCACGTTGACCACCGGGAAAATGGTAAGCACCATTCCGTTCATTTACGGCCCGTATTGAGGAACGTTCTTAGGCCGTGGCGTCCCTTGCGTTCCTTGATGTCTCGATGAGGGCTGGTGATGCCCCTGAGAATGTCGCCAATGCTGTTGACCCCAAGCAATGGACCGCTCTCGATGCGCTCCACAAGATCGCTCGGATTTGCAACGGTGCAAAGTTCGATGCCTCCACCGCCGACCGCCCAGTTGAGGACCGTGTCATCAAAGGAGACCCCACTGACACTGCTTTACTCCGTTTCTCCGAGGCCCTCTCCATTCCCTTGCTCAGCATCGATACCCCATCGCTTTTGGAAAACTCGAGACGTTTATTTGAGATTCCGTTCAACTCGAAGAACAAGTGGATGCTCACAGTAGCAGAATTCAACGACGCAGACAGTGATCCCGAGAAAAAGAGCAGTAGCACCTGGTTACTCGCCAAGGGTGCCCCTGATATTCTCATGCGCTCCTGCAGCACTGTCATGCAGTCTGATGGCTCCGTTGTCCCCTTTGACGATGCCGCCAGGAACCAACTGGCCTTGTACCAGAGCGAATATTCTAATGAAGGTCAGCGTGTCCTCGCACTGTAAGTTTTCCCTTCGCCATCCTTGAACATTGCATTCAATGCCAAATCCCAGGTGCCGCAAGCCCCTCGATGTTTTCAAGAGCGATCTGCCCCCAAGCGATCTCGAAGAGGTCATGTACAGCGAAATGCGTGACCTAACATTGGTCGGCCTCGTTGGTATCCGGGACCCGCCTAGGTCGGACGTTCCGGTTGCCATTGACGTCATTCGCCGGGCCGGTGTCCGGGTATTCATGGTTACCGGTGACTTCAAGTTGACAGCGGTCTCGATCGCTCGCCAGGTACAAACCTCAAATCATATGGCATCGAAACTGAGCTGATGTGGCACTTCTTCCTATTCCAGGTTGGTATCGTTACTCAGGAACAAATCGACACGATCGAGGACGTACGGGAAGCCGGCAGCAAGTACGCGGAGGACGTCAAGCCACACTTGATTAAGCCGTCTGAGGACGACCCTATTCGCGCACTCGTTTTGACTGGTGAAGACGTCGTTGGCTTGACCCCTGTTGACTGGAATGTTATCGTTGGGACTTACACCGAAATCGTGTTCGCACGTACGACTCCTGACCAGAAAATGGCTATCGTCGAGAACATCAAGTCTCGCGGTGATAACACGGTCGCAGTCACTGGTGACGGTGTCAACGACGCTCCTGCGTTGAAGGTCTCTGATATTGGTGTCGCCATGGGATCCGGAAGTGATGTTGCAAAGGAAGCTGGTGAGTTCTGTCAAGGATTTGGTCACTGAATAGGCTAACAGGATGAATGTATAGCTGCACTTATCTTGCTCAACAACGACTTTGCCTCTATCCCCATCGCCATTGAGATGGGTCGCCTGGTGTTCGACAACCTTAAGAAAGTCACGCTCTACCTCATGCCCGTAAGTGTCTCGAACACCGAGTAACCGCACGAGCTCACCGGTACCTTTAAGCTCGGTTCATACACCGAGTTCATGGCTGTGCTCTCCAACGTCTTGTTGGGAATGCAGATCCCACTAAGTTCCTATCTCCAAGTTTGCTTCTCCATCACGAACGACGTCATCATGTCCATTGCCTTGATGTACGAGGGGGCCGAATCTGGTAGGTCTGGCGACTCCTTGCGGTAACGTCCGCTCATTCTCGTAGATCTTATGTTGCGCAAACCAAGAAACGCCAAGAGAGACCGTCTTACGGACTGGAGACTTTTCTTCCAGATCTACCTAGTTCGTGGTTGAAAATCTTCTAAGAGGAGGATATCACTTAGCATCACACAGTTCACTGGGCTTATGGCCTGGCCTTGCTGCATGGCCATGTGGTTCGTATGGATGGACGAGAATGGCCTTGGCTTCTATGACGTCATCCTGACCTACAACAAATGGCAAGATGGATGGCAGGGCAAGTCGATTGATGAACTCACTAACCTCGTCAATGTCGGTGACTGTATCTAGTAAGCGCTCTGGCTGATCCCGTGCGACGTGTCGCTGACCAAGAACAGCTACGTGACCATGGTCATCATCCAATACGGCAACATTCTCGCTATCCGTAACCGCCGAGTTTCTCTGTTCCAGTCCAACCCCCTCTGGGGCCCCAGGCGAAACCTCTGGATCCTTTTCGGCATGACTGGCACGGTTTTGATCGCGATTGTGAACTTGTATGGACCCGGGTTCCATCAAGTCTTCTACACGGCGGTCATTCCTGCCAAGTACTGGGGACCTCCCTTCGGTTTCGCGCTCGCCGTCCTGATCATGGACGAGCTCCGCAAGTTAATCGTCAGGACCTATCCCAAGGTATGTGAACACTTACCGTGTGCCTGCGATGGCGAGCTTACGATTCGCCGCATCAGTCCATCGTTGCCAAGATGGCTTGGTAACAAAACCACAAATCAGAGACGATGGCATGCTTCCTTACGCGGCTATACGACTCGCATCTCTTTTTGTATCAGCAGTCGGAACCAAACGTAACCTATCGCATCTATTCATGTTAAAGACATCATCCATTCGTTGTGCCAGTATTAGATCAGTTGGACTGCAATAAATATCGTCCAACTTACCGGACGATCCTTTATCACCAGATTAACTTCCGGGGATCATAGATACTGAGGGAGTTATATTGAACTGTAGCTCGGGGATCGGGAGATGTTGCAGGGAACACGCTAGCACCTAGGTCATAAGGTGCAGGAAGCAGTTTAGCTGAATGGCCCAAGGATGGAGCAATGGAGCAGGGAAGGAGGGACAAGACAAGACAAGAAGACGACGGGCGGGGACTTGGTGGAATTCCTGCAGGTGAGCAAAAGGATGTCAAGCGGGAGATATAATAGCGGAAATTTTTATAGAATAGCGATGGGTCATACTTTTATACCATTCCAGTCACCCCAGTCACCCAGGAGGGGTTCTCGTGAGTGGAGAAGAAGGCTGGAATCAATCCAAGGATAGTAAAGACCGCGATCGCTTCCACTGGCAGGCACAAGTTGCCCAGCGCCTGGCAGCGAATACCACGCAAATCTACTCTCGGGTCCGGACCGTCTGGACACGAGGTCAACGAAAGGGGAAAACGAGTGAGGTGGTGTGTTGCACTGTAGTGGCAACTGTGTGCTCGTGGATAGCCGGAACTTACTAGTAACCGGGCTGGATCATGGAGCGACTCGGATATCCGGTTCGCTGATGTCCGCGTGACGGTCGTCATCTGGGTGACTCCTGGTTATGTGAGTTGATTCAGATGATTGTTTTTGAAGACACGCTCTCATTTGAAAACATCATAGCCCCGAAAGTTGGCAAACCAGCGTTGTTTTGGCACGGTAGAAGGTGATGGAAAACTTGGGCCCGAGGCTTGGCGTTGGAGCGACCGGGGGAAGATGTTCAAGTTCGGTTGCTGGATTAGGATGACAATAACCACCGGGAGGGAACGAAACGCCATAGCGAAAGTCGCTCAGTTCACCCACCAGCGCCGTCATGATAATGGCAGGGCCTGAATAGCGAAAACAGCGCAGCAGCTCTTGCTCCCGGTGTCCCTCCTGCCCGAGCATGTAGAGAGAATTTATAAAGCATTCAACAGAAATATCCTCCATGGCGTAAAAGCCTCTTCGACGGACTTTGGTGTCTTTGACATGGAGTTTCAGAAGACTAGTACGAGGATATCCACTTCTGCTGACAAGGTCCCGACGTACGGGATCCCAATCAAGTATGACTTTTCTGTCTCCTTCCAGCATGTCTTGATCCCTCGATCACTGACAGCTATCGCACACTCTCTGTGCGCGTCGAGGACAAACTTGAACTGCCCGCCAAGGTGAAAAATGGCTCAGATCCAGCTGATGCCATCGCAAGCATCGATGTTCATCTCATCTCTCCTGATGAGGTTTACACGCGCTACTCCACCCATCCCGTTCATGGTCTGGAGGCCGCTGCGATACAGCGCAAGGCCCAGGAAGGAAAGAACGTCATCAGTCCTCCTCCTACTCAATACTGGAAGAAGATCGCCAACTATGTCTTCGGTGGTTTTAACTTCCTGATGTGGGTCGCCTTCGTCCTTATGATCGTATGTCTACTTCTTTTCCCTTTTCCTTATGATTACCGATGGTAATGGAATATCGTTAGCTTTCCTACAAGCCTTTGGGTCAGCCACCATTGGCCTTCAACCTTGGTGTCGCATTTCTCTTGGTGAGTCATCCTACCTGCTCCTTTTACCCTATGTCAACGAGTACAATTTCGTAGCTCCTTGTCATCACCCTGTCTGCTACCTTCTATGCCGTGGTCGACTGGAATGCCAGTCGGATTATGCGCTCTATCAGGTCGCTCATCGCAGAAGAAGCCTCTGTTATCCGTGATGGACAGCAGCGACTCATCAACGCCAACGAGATCGTCGTTGGTGACATCGTCCTCCTCGGTTCGGGTGACCGTGTACCTGCAGACTTGCGAATCGTGAATGCCTCCTCCGATCTTCGCTTCGACCGGTCCCTCCTCACAGGTGAAAGGTAAGTTTGACCTCTGTTTAGAGTTCGTGTAGGTGCTGAGGACACACTGTAGTGACATGATTCCCGGTACCTTGGACTCCACGTCCAACAACGCTCTTGAGACCCGTAACTTGGCCTTGAACTCGACTTTCGTCACCCAGGGTAACTGTACCGGCGTCGTCTTTGCCACTGGTGACAAGACCGTTATGGGTCGCTTGGTCGCTATGTCGGGCGAGAAGAAGTTCAAGCTTACCACAATCCAGAGGGAGATCTGGATCTTCACCAAGATGATTTCCTCGGTGGCCTTGTTTTTCTTCTGCTTGTCGCTCCTTATATACGGCGTTTGGCTTCGCACAGCATACCCTGGTTACGCCACTATCAGTTCGGCCATTACCAATTCCATTGGTTGCCTTACGGCCTTCGTCCCCCAGGTATGTCACTGCTCATTATATCTCTAGAGTCGTTGTGAATATGCACCCCCAGGGTTTGCCTGTCTGTGTCGCCCTCTCGTTGACCGTCATTGCTCGCCGCATGGCTAAACGCAGTGTCTTGGTCAAGAACTTGGCGACGATCGAGACCCTCGGATGCATGTCTGTCTTGTGCTCCGACAAGACCGGTACACTGACAGCCGGAAAGATGGTAGGTCGCCAGACCACCGATGTCACTTCTCCACTAACTCGACTCTGTAGATGCTCGTGGACATTGCTTTCCTGGACAACAGCTTTGTGACTCGTGGGCTCCAGGAATCGATTTCGCAGGCCTCTGAGCCTTCCCAGTTTGCTGGGCTCAGAGCCCTCCACCAGGTCGCACGCCTTTGCAATGCTGCCAAATTCGACGCTGCTTCGATAAGCAACTCTATCGATGAGCGTACTGTTAAAGGTGACCCTACCGACACTGCCCTTCTTCGTTTCTCTGAGGCGTTGGACATTCCTGCCCTCAGCATCAACACCGCCAGCCTTTTGGACGCTTGGTCCAAAAACTTTGAAATTCCGTTCAACTCTCGTAACAAGTGGGCGCTTACTGTCGTGACGCCTACCCCGTCCGAGAAGGGCACCGAGTCGCCTTGGATGCTTGTCAAGGGTGCACCTGATGTTTTGTTCCGCTCGTGCAGCAATGTGCTCCAGAGCAATGGTCTTTCAATACCTTTCGGCCCCGCTGAACGGGAACGCCTCTCTGTCCTCCAGAATGCATGGTCTAACGAAGGCAAGCGTGTTCTTGCTCTGTAAATATTTTTTTTCCATTCCCTCTATGACATCCAAACGTTGATCCTTGTTTTGCAGCTGCCGTAGGTCCGTGGATGACATCAAGCTTGATCTTGCTCCCAACGACATGGAAAAGTTGCTGTACTCTGAGATGCATAACCTTACTCTTGTTGGCCTCGTTGGCCTTCGTGACCCTCCTCGTGACGATGTCCCAGATGCTATGAAAGTCATCAGAGACGCTGGTGTTCGCGTGTTTATGGTCACCGGTGACTTCAAGCTTACTGCTGTTGCCATTGCCCGTCAGGTATTTATTTCTGACGTTTCGACGCCTTCTCGTGTCCTCAACGTGTTTTCAAGGTTGGAATCGTTACCCAAGAACATATCGACACCATCGAGGATGTCCGATCAGCTGCATCTGAGAAGGTCCCTGCCAAGTCTCGTTATGATGTCAAGCCAGGTCCAGATGACCCGATTAGAGCCCTCGTTCTTACTGGCGAGGATGTTTCCACCCTCACACCTCCAGACTGGGATATCATCGTTGGCATGTACACCGAAATCGTCTTTGCTCGCACTAC
>JBBPJZ010001009.1:0-10848 GCA_038089015.1 Chalciporus aff. trinitensis
CCTTGCTTGTCCTAGCATTAGGACAGGCCAATGCCGCCAGGGGAGCGGAAGTGGAGACAGGTGAAGGTGCAGGTGCAGCTGCTGGTGCTGGCTGTGGTACATTGGAGAGAGTGAGACAGTTTGCTGGCTGCGTGGTCAGCTGCTCCATGTGATGAGCAACAATGTATCAGATTCAGAGCCCTCCAATACATAGTCATGGTAATTCTACAGTGATAACACCATTTTCAACAGAGGGGACTGAGCAGCCGGACTTCCATCAAGGCGCTCGACATGTACTTGTCCTTCCTTTGAAGAAACTCTTGTCACCAACAGAACACACCCTACTTTTTCTCCCACCTCTCTCTTGATAACCATACAGAGCGTTTTTTTCTTGGTTGGATAAAAAACTGAGAGTGATTTTTCAGGAATATTGTCCTCTAGAACCTGTGCACCACCTTTGCAAGAGTTGAATCTTGTCACAATGTGACCATGAGGAACAGGGCCAGAGTTGGATACCAAGGGGGAAGGGACATGTGTTTTGACCAGCCACCCAACGTATGAGTTCTGCCAGCTGGGTGAAACTTGAAAGATGGCCTGAAACAATTCCAGGGACTTGAGGACATTAGGGTGAAGCAAAAATTTGTGTACTGATGATGTTTGATGAGTGAATAAGTGATCTGTAAGATGAACCTAGCTTACCTTTGAGTGCTGGGCCATCAAGCAGTTCATGGTCGCTATCATCAACTCCCCAAGGGTTGGGTGCAGGCATGGGGGGGATGAGGGGGCCATCAGAAGAGACTTCAGCAGGCCCTAATGCCTGCTCAGAGAGAGCAGGTTCTGGCACCTCCATCTCAGCAGGAGGTGGTGTCTTCGCTCTGGTAGACAGAATCTCAGAACGTCCAAATGCATGAGTGAGTGCTAGGACTTCAGCAAGGTTTAGTTGCCTCCCTGAAAGTGTAGCTTGAGAACCCCTAGAATATATGTTAGGAACGAACAGCAATGAATTGCCAAACTCACTGGACAACAACCCTGTCCTTGGGACAGGTAGTCCAGGATAAAACTCCTTGCACAACAACACACTTATCTCTTTCAAAGTGCGCCAACATTTCCTGCCATGTTACAGTCGCCTAGTGTTACGGTCACCTAGTACCACCTCCACATTACTCAGACTTAGTCGTTTCTCCAGGACTGATCTTATCTTATCTCTTAGATCTTTCCTTGTCATTTCCATTGCTGCGCACTGGGCTGTGCACAACAACTTCTTTTCATCTCTGCTGCTGCACACTTGCTGTGCAGAGCACTACGTATTCATACCACCTTGGCACTGCTGATAGGGCTATGCTGCTACTCACTGCTGCACAAGGCTATGTTTACTCATTTACCTTTCACTTGGGATCCAATAGCAGTACTCCCTCACATCATATGATACTGGCTATTATTCCTGATTCGTATGTAGTGTCACAACACGTACATACAGGTCTTTTTGTATATTAGACCCTCTGGGCTAGACTGGCCCCCCAGTTTAGTTCACTTGGAGTTTACAGCCTCTTAGAGTCATCTCTTTGAAGCTTTCTCTTAATTGCTTCTGAACTCATCGTTCACTTCTCTCCAGTGAGGTTCTTGTGTGTAGACTTGATTCCATTGCGGTTTGAGTCATTTCATGCCATCCACGGTCCTCACCAGTGATGATCAATACCTCTTTCCCAATGTATTTCTTGTTCTTGTCATGTTCGTGCACAAGATTTTGGTGTGCAAAGTGGATGATCGGGAGTGAAAAGACACTCTGTGACAGAATGAGTAGTTATAAAGGGTGGAGAATATATACACTCACGTTCAAGGATGTCAAGACTTTCAGCTTGTTTTCATCTAGACACACTGCAAAGATGATCTCAGAGAGTCCAATGTGATCCCCTCAAACCACAACAACAGCATTGCCTTGCCTCACATCATAGCCCCACTCGAGTGTGAATTTGAGTGCACAAACATTGGGGGTAAATGCCACTGAGGTTGTCAAAACCTTGTATTTATGATGGAAGTCCTCAGGCATTAAAGAGCTAAGGGTGAGAATACCAGTGAGTCGTTTGATTGAGAATACATGTCCTTTTTTTCCAGTAAGATGGCCAGTTATGACTTCCACCTCGTTTCTGACCTCAATTTGAGGGGTGGAGTTATCCTGGAGAGAAGGGTTGAGTACCCCAACTGGCCCGAGAACATGTTGGTCAGGAATGTGTGATTTGAGGAGATGCCCTGGTGCTTGAAACTAAATAGTGAATGACAGGTAAGGTTGTGTTCCAGTAAAAAAAAGAAAGTATATTACCTCGATGTTCCCTCCAGAAATGATGAGTTCACCTGTTTCACAATTGATCCATGTAATGAGCCCAGTCTTCACTATAATTTGGTGGTGAGGGTTACGATGATCACTGAATGGGTCTTCAATAACCCTGACTAGGTCCCCAATGCGATAGTAATGGGATAGTGAGGCAAGGGGAGTGAGATACTTCATGCCTGTGAATACCTGTACAGCAGCTAATGCGGTTTCCCTGTTGATGTTGACCAAAGTTCTGTGCTCTCTGAAGTGAGTAGAATCGAGTTTGAACATGGTCTCCAGGTTTCCAGAAGAGTTTGTGGTACACCTTGTATGTTGCCTTCATAAATGGAGGGTCCACCATAGAGGTAACATGGAGCATGATCTGATGCAGTGAAGGGGCGGGGAGATGAACAACCTGGTTTAGTTTTGCCTTCATCAGTAGCAGGCCAGCAAGGAAGGTCTTGTCTTTATGCTGGTAATGGGGAAGCCCTCAATTTGGTCGTTGCAGTTGACCTTGGTGTTCATTTGGGTTGAACAAATGGCAGGCCAGATAATCCTGACCAATACTTTCATGGTGGGTAAGGCGTTTTCTCTCTTTCAACTGTCAGGGGACTATGAGAAGGTGGAGTTCAGCAGTTTGTTCATCGAAAGTGAATGCATATGCTAGATCTCCTTGGTATATTCCACGCTTTGATACGATGTACCATGCTGGTACTGTCAGTGGCAGTCCTTCAGGTAGAAGTGGGGAGACGTGATCCTCTAGGGGAATGGGGTGGACACTGTAACATGTCCTGGAAGTAGCTTGTATGTGGTAGCTAGCATTCAATGATGCATTGTTCCAAGTGTTCACAATGTAGTCAGCTGAGGAGCCTGGCCAAGAAATCAGCAGTTTCTCCAGATCAAGTGAGGGGAGACTTATGGGGGACAATATTGACTGCCCATACAGATCTGCCGACCGTGTCTTTGGAAGACCGAGGGAGATATGGAGGGGAAATATGGGAGGAATTGGATTGTTGCTGTGAAGACGGAGGCTGATACTTGGCAATGTGATTCTGGTGGTCTTCCAATGAGATGGAGTAGAATAGTTGATCCTGTTCGTTCAAGTCATCAATGAAGGTGAGTATTGACATGAAGTCTTCCCAATATTGGATCTTTGGGTTGAAGTTGTACTGGTAATCAATCAGGTCGACCAGTGTGGAGTAGAGCAACAGTCCAGCAATTCACTTCTGGATGGCACCCCAAATTTCTGGGTCATCCATTTCTTTGTTCATTTCCATATCCTCTTTCTCTCCTCTGTCTTGCTGGTTGTCTTCTTTGTCTTGCTGGAGACTAACATAGTGCTTGGAGATAAAGTCCATGGCTTTCTGGTAAGTGGATGGTCTGGCAGGCTGTGATACCGGATAGATATGCGCTGAGGGGATCACATAGCACTGTGAGATCAGGTTGGTAGAACCACCTATGAGGCTGAATTAAAACTATTAGTGGCGAGGTATTCTTTGAGTTAACTCACTGGTGCCACCCTCATATTCATGTGGGCTATCCTTGTTCTCATCCTCCTCATCTTCTTGTGCTTCAATGTTGAGGAAAGACTTGGCCTAAGCAAATTGTCTGTCACTTGAGAGATATATAGCAAAAAATGAAAGGCGTACCATATGGTGAGACCATTTCCTTGATCTTGGGCAGTGCTCAGTATCAGCAGCTTTGTGTTTGCCTTGTCAGATAGCAGACCACAAGATCGCATTTGTTCTTCTACATAGGCAACAGCTTTGGCAGGATCGCCATCATCAGAGAAGTTGAATATGTGAGTAGACATATTGTGCCAGTCCACATGTGTGTACCCATCACCCAAACAGTCTTTCATCTTCTTTTCGAACATGACAAAATCAATTGCATCGGATGCCCATTCTAGCACAATCTCCCAGGCAGCCTTGTCATTTAAAAGACTGCTGGAATCTGAGTTGCAGGGAATTAGCATATATACTCAATCACATAATAGTAGCATACTGTTTGACATTTGGGTGTTTGAGTAGCTCTGCATTGTTGTAGAAGATGCCCCAAGTGGTGTGTTTCACGGTGATAAACTAAGGTAAAAAGTAATTATGAGAGGGTTTTGCCATTTAAGTGGCAACTGATTCAAGTCATGTGAACGGATAGGAAGAGGGTACAAAGATTACCCATAGGACTACATAGTGCATACAATGTTCATAGGGGTACTAAGTAGACATGGTGTTTAGTATCATACTTGACAAGCTCTCAATAGATGTTGAGAGAGAATTGTAGCTAAAGTTTGAGGAAAGATGTCCCATCAAGACGTTGATAATTACACAAACTAGAGTGAACAAGATGATTTGACTGGGAGATGATCAAGATGATTGAGATTCTGTTGTGACAAGGGGATGTTTGATGTCCTGGTGAATACTTTTATCTTGTCGACAATCCAAGATCCACATGACTTACTTGATATTCTAGTGCCCATACCTTGATGTCGCTATGCCCATCCAGGGCGCTACCAGTCACGATCGTACACTCATGTGAACTTTCAAAAGTCTATATGAAGATCAGTCTGAAGACAAGAAATGAATGACTGCGACAACGAATGGTGACTGCAACAATCAGATTGCCAGCTTGCATTGCATCAGCAAAATTGGCCAAGTAGAATAAAATTGGCAGCATACCACTACCATGATTGAGCTTTTCATGAAAACCATCCGTCTGACAGTCAAAAATCCAAACAAAACCGTTATCACCTTCAACAACAACTATGCCAGCTTCATGTGCAACCAAAAGTTGGAGGGGTGGGTTTGTCAGAATAGAATGGTGGTAACTTTGTGAACGATGGAGAGTGGGCCCCACATATTTATCCACTCCATCATGTAGATTGGACACCAGAAGATGCTGGTCATCCATGCAAGAATCCCTGCTATGAACCGTCAACACTGTGCACAGTGGAGCGAGGAGAAAGGACTCACATATGGCTGTTAGTTTTCTTTTTCCACTTTAGATCCCAAGGTTTGATGGAGTAACAGAAACTACAGTCTGGGGAGTAAGATGATGAGCAAAACTCCTAATGTAACATGCACATGTATCCACTCTCCAGATAGCAGACTAGGACACTTGACCTGTCATTCAAGAAATGCACCGATTGAGCGACATATGGATGAT
This sequence comes from Chalciporus aff. trinitensis, assembly GCA_038089015.1. NCBI lineage: Eukaryota > Fungi > Basidiomycota > Agaricomycetes > Boletales > Boletaceae > Chalciporus > Chalciporus aff. trinitensis. Next base: position 5,450 of record JBBPJZ010001009.1, read on the forward strand.
CTTTTAGCTTCACCTTGCTGATGGTAGGAAATATAAAAGAATCTGACAAAGATGTGTTGAGATCGAGGGGAATGTCAATGAGTTTACTCACTGTGATCATTGGCAATCTTCCAAACATTGACTTTACCATCACCAACACTAGCTAATTGTTGATGATGTGGGTCCCATGCTATAGACTCAACTGCCCCTGTGTAGGCCACTGAAATCGACACAAAGCAAAAAGTGGGATCATTGGCTGTGCATTGGTAAAAGTGAATGTTGCCATCAGATGCTCTGAAGATGAAGGCGTCTTCGTCACAGTCAGTCAACTTGATCCAGGCGATGCAACTAATGAAGCCAGCTGACAGGACAGAAAGCTCTTGAATCATTTCTCCTGAGTGGAGGTTCCAGATGACGACTCAACTGTCATTACCTACAGATAATGTGAGATATCAGAGTGTGCAGAGAGAAAAGTATCTACCTCCACTGAGAAGTAAAGACCCATGAGAACTGATCACAAGGGTATTGACTGCCTTTGTGTGGCAAGTTAATGTGAATTTGTGGACTACCTGAAATCATGTCAGACGGCATGAAGAGGGGTGGCAGAAACCATACTTTAGTTGGCTGCATCATGTAGAGCTGCATAGTGAAAAATCGATATTTATATGTGACATGACACTCATCTGGTGTGGGATATCATCCCTGCCGCTGTGCCCTGAGTTTATCGGAGGGTTTCATCTGCAAGGAACAGCTCATTGTTAGCAGCAAGAACTATTGTTGTGCACCTTTCTTGTTTCTCATCCTAAGTTTCCCTGAGGGTTTCATCTGTGCCGAGTGACTCATTGTTAGCTCATTGTTAGTGGCAGGAATTGTTGTTGCGCACCTTTGCTGTCCCTTATTATACCCCACCACCATCATCTGATATCACTTCCACATGTCCTACAGCTACGTTCAGGGTAGTCTTTTGTTAATCTCTGCATGCTCACAGCAGCAGGCCAGTTGTTTAGGTTGCTACGATTACAACTACAACTACATTACATGACTTTATTGTAGTGACTATGAGTGGCTATGAGTGGCGATGGAGGATTGAGGGAGATAGCAAGAAGGGAAAGAGTTAATGTGAGAATTTCTCGAGCAGATCAGGTTCACAGCAATTGTCAACACGTGATCCACCACATTTAATGATCACATGTTCACAATTGCTGTGCACCTTATCTGCTCGAAAAATTCTCACATTACTTCTTTTTCTCTTTCCACTACTACCACTCAGGCACTCACACATACTCAACTGTGTAGATAATAGAATTCATATTGGTCTCAGAGGTGACAGGGGCAATACAATAAATGTAGCAAGTAGTAGTAGGACATCCTAGAGCTACTACCAATTCAGAGAAAATTATTGTTGTGTACCTGATGCTTGCTGCTGACTTCTGCCATTTGATAACAATACTATAGTGTCTTTCTTATTTGTTGAGTATGTCCTACTACTACTTGCTACATTTATTGTATTGCCTCTGTCACCTCCAAGACCAATATGAATTCGATTATCTACATAGTTGAGTATGTGTGAGTGCCTAAGTGGTAGTAGTGGAAAGAGGAAAAGAGGTAACATGAGAATTTTTCAAGCATATAAGATGCACAGCAATTGTGAACATGTGAACATTAAATGTGGTGGATCATGTGTCAACAATTGCTGTGCACCTTATATACTCAAGAAATTCTCACATTAACTCTTTCCCTTCTTGCTATCTCCCTCAATCCTTCATTGCCACTCATAGCCACTCATAGCCACTACAATAAAGTCATGTAATTATAGTAGTTAACAACCTAATTGAGGCCTGAGGGGCAATAATCCGTTTGTACAGGACAATAAAACACAAAAACATTGTTACCCTTGTCTGTCACAACCGTGATTTATCAAGTTTGTATCCCATTTCCATTCCCGTACTCATACTGTGCCCCTTACTAGTCTACAGAAGTGAATCACAAGACAATAAACACTACAATGATTTAGGTCCTAAGGTGCGTATTCCTGTACTGTTCTCTTACTGATTGCACATACTAGATTATCATCATCCATCACGATCGTGATTTACCAAGTACATATCCTGTAAGTACCCTGTTACTGCCCCCATACCAATCCCTTACTGATTGGTCGCATTTATTCATACAATCTAGAAGTGGATTGGCATGATCTGCAGAGCACTGTAAGTCAGAATCTCATACCCTATTCATCGGCTTCATGACCAATGTTCCTGCCTCCCAGGGCATCAGGATTGTGTGGCAGTATGTACTTTCACCCAAAGGAAAGATGTGCAGCTCCCGCACATATTCGGCTTGCCACAGTGAAGCTCCAAAGTCCTTGTATAGCACGAACGGATCTGTTGTGTTCAGAGGGATGGGTAAGTTTTTCTGCACTGCAATGAAATAATTATCTTTATTTCCCATTGTGAAGATATACTCAATGACACCCGGTACCAGGTTATCCCTCGATGACACCCAAAAAATATTGCAGTTGGTGTGTGTTACTACCTGTGTGATGTATCTATATCCTCCCACATTGAAGTGCAAGAACATCTTGAGGTTCATTCGGCCCTCTTCTACTTGAATACCAATTAATGACAATGCACTCTTCAGTTCAGCGCTGACTGCCATCTCATTCCCTGTATCATGCACACTCCATTTCGGTGGCTCTTGAAGAGCCTGGAAGATATTTGTGTCTGCAGACAAGGCTTCCACTCCACAGCATTGCTGTAGGATATTGCTTGCCTTTCTGAGAATTGATGATGCACCAGGGTGCTGGAGAATTGTTTTCACCCTTGCAGCTGCACAGAACATGAGTAGCATTGTCTTCTCCAACTCCCCTGTTTCACAGGTGAGATGAATGATTATCTATGATTATTTTTACTCACTGAGTTTATGTCAGCCGGGGATTACATCAATGAGATAAAGATTTTCCAGTTTGTAGTGAAGACTAGGAGACAAGTTAAGCAGTGCCATCACAATTAAGCCAACTGATTTCTTCTTTCCAGCGGTTTTGTTCCCATGTGGATTGAACCAGTCGACAGAAAGGCTCCAGGCTAGTCAGAGGTCACTTCTCGGGAGTCTGTCCATGAAGGGAGCGGGCAAGGCATCCAAAGACATTCAAAATGATGGTGATCAACAAGGTGAGGAGGATAATTGAATTGGCGTGATAGATGCTGAGGTGGAACTTGTCATCTGTGGATGACGTTAGATTATTTCAGCTCTCCATATCATTCAACCTTCTCACCAGTGTTCATGGTTTCGGATGCCATCTCCTTCTGTGACATGTCTGGCCCTCTGGGACCAAGTGTCTTCAAGATGCTGTTACGGTGCCCTCACAAGACATGCTACATTCATGGACTTAGTCATTTCTTTCACTCTCGCTTTACCTAATTGTTACAGATCTTACCTTATGATCATATATGATCACAGACATGTGGTGTTCCAGTTCGTTGCCACAGTCGCCACCTCACTTCCACTTTATCCCCATATGGACTAATTATCTTCTCACACTGTCACACGCTGACAAGCTTCTTTTCATTTCCGCATCATTTGCGCCTTACACCATGTTTCACATTCCTGTGCTGCCACCCCCTGTTTCATCAGGCTATGCGCACAGCTTTTTATTTCAAATCTCTTATCATAAAATCATAAAATCTCCATACATTGTACCATGTACCTTTATCTCTTATAGTCTAAGTAGGGACAAACATGTACAAATAGATATAGGACTATATAAACCCAAGGAACTAACTGGGCGCTCCCCAGTTTAGTTCACTTGGAGATTTCCTCTTCAACTGCTCTCTGCTCCTGCTGTAGTGGCTTCTCACTTTCAGCACTTAACTTCATCGTTATCTCTCTGGTTCTTGTGTAGACTTGATTCAGCCCTTGGTTGTTTTGAGTCGTTTCAGATGCTCTCTACTGCCTGCAAAACCTGTCATAGGTTCACTTCTAACTTTCAGTGCAAGAGTTTGTTGGCTTCACCCCCTCTGCTGTCAACATGATGGAGAAGGTGCTCTAGCACTCCCTGAAGCCATGCTAAATGTTTGTTGAGGGATGTTTGCACCTTCTCTTGCCTATATTCTGTCGCTAATCCTTCCACCAACCCCTTGATATGCTTTGTGCACTGATGCAGCTTATGATTGATTAGAAGCAGTACTGCAAAAGGTCCATCTGTCCCTTCCAAAGGCTCCTTCATGGATTCAGCTGTGCTGTCCTCTCTCATTGTATCTCCAGCAACTTGTAGATTGGGCGACTGCCCTTGCTTTCATGGTAAATCATCTGCTAGGGTCATTTGAATATTGCTCAATTAACTTCCTCTAGCTGCAGAAAGGGTCAAGAAATAATTTATAGAGATGTTTTAGCTACTAACATCACTGTTGGGTGTTACAATTGCCTATTTCACCATTTGGACTATCTAATCATATCATATCTATCTCATGTGATCTATGACGTCACACTCCAGACTGCTCTCGAATCATACACGTGTTGAACATGTGTGCACAGCCTATGACATCATATAGAACTCTATGATATTCTAACCAATAGCGATATGTTCTCTTATCTCTAATGTAGTGGAAGCTTCTAGTATTTACCAAACATGTACATACATAGTTTGTCTATATAAACCCAAGAGGGACTGGGGAACTTCTCAATCTAAACCTCTTGGAGATTTCCCTCAATACTTCTACCTGACGGTCTACCGGCAATGAAAGCCCTAAGGATCAAGCTCAAGTCTTGAAGAACAATCAACTTCAAGTTAGTATTGCAGTCATTTCATTAGATTTAGACTCATCCTTACCCCTTACTGCTTTCGCCTGGCAGTCAAGAAACCACTAGCCAGTACGTACAGAAGTGATGAGACCCGATGAGAAGGCTAATGGACTAAGTGTCCAGTGAACTATGACAGCAACACATACACTGCCTCAGCCACCTTCTTTGCCGATTGGTCGCTGGTATCTGCAGCGCAGTCCATTCAGGGACTCCAGGAGTACTTAGAAGATACAACCACTCCTCACGTTGCCTACGAGCAAGGCAGCTCATATCCATTCCTACCCTACCCTTACCATTATGCAGACGTTTATACAGAGTATTCCCAAGGCTTCATACTCGACAAGCCCCACCTACCCCCGGCCTTCAATCAGCCCTAAGAAGAAGGGGAGGTTGACCCAAACGACACAGCACCAGGGCACATACAGCACAACAACATGTACGTTTCACCACCTCCACTTATTGTTACGGTGCCCTCACAAAGCACGCTACGTATCACGGACTTAGCCATTTCTTCTCGCTTTGCTATCTTATCTAATCTCTTCAGGATCTTATCTTATGATCATATCTGATCACAGACATGTGGTGTTCCAGTTCGTTGCCACAGTCGCCACCTCACTTCCACT
>JBBPJZ010001010.1:0-10845 GCA_038089015.1 Chalciporus aff. trinitensis
TCCTGATCTTCGGAGAAGGATGTCCGTCGAACATAGCAAACAGGAACGACAGTCCTCGGTGCCCTCTCTCTCGTGCGCTGACTAAGAATAAGGAAGCTCGCTGCGCTCGCGACCTTATTCCGCCATCACTGGATTGGCGGGCTTGTGCAAACTGCTTCAATTGACTGTGAGAATGGCGGAGCAACACATCCCGACACGGCTGAGTAGTCACAGTCCAGCAACACAAGTCAGGAAAGATCGAGCTCGAAACTAATTACCCGAGACGGGGCCGTTGAAACCAGTCAGCCGCAGAATCGAAATAGCCTGAAATTTTTTCGCAAATTGGTTGAAGGTACAAGTGGGATTGCGAATGTCAGTGAAGTTCCGCCGGCGCCGACTAGGGAAGATGGTAGATCCTTTAGGAAGTGGATTCCAAACAAATCTATACATGCATGGGCCTGTCAATTGATGTAAAAGACGGATATTGGTACTCCTCTCTGCCAGTGAGGAGAGAATTATGAGGGGAGATAGCTATATGTGTGTGACGAGAAACAGCAACGAGGAGAATGACTGAGCTGGGCAATGCTACATGGGTGCACACGAATCTAGATATAATGCATCAGCAAATCTGGCGGCTCAAATAGCGATCAGCAACTCACATTGTAAACTGTCGTGGAACATCACCTGACCACACGGAAAAATGCCCTCATGCCCGTTATGCAGGTACTAGCAGGTCTCCCCATGTCCTGGCGACGAACACGCCTGCAGCGAACACCCCCACCGCGATGGATATGCTGATATTCCCCACGATTTTTTCTGGTGCAAAAACCTCCTCCCTCATGAACCTCGAAAAGGCGGACTCGTTGGGGTCATGGATGGCGCGTCGCTGAGGAGGTGCGCCAAATATGGCTGGATTTTGAGCGGGTGCACGTCGTGCCATGATTTAAGTTTAGTCTTGACCTTGGTATGGTTTTGGTAGATGGAACAGTCACGATAGACGGTGTAAAACTGACGACGACGAAAATGGTGAGGCACTACACCGGAAATTGCCGAGAAATTCGCGGAGTTACCCTCTTTGACTTGTCATTCAAGCTGACCTAGTCTAGCTATCTAATTTCTAACATTTGCCTGTCTACACTTTTTTTTAGGGTCTACAAGTCTTCGGAGGATCAACTTCACGGCGGTAGTTGATCTTCTAACACATTCAATCTGGAAGACGGTAACTGGAGCAATGTTTGGATCGGCCTCGGATGGGAGTGGCTCCCAGTTGCACTCGTCCGCTGTCCGACTGCGGGCCTGGTGAAATCTGATCAAGCAGGTCTGCTGGGAGCCGCGGCACACTGAGGTCGTACGCAGACCGCCTCAGTGTGCCGCGGAGGGATGAATAGTCCCCTATCCCAATTGAATTGAAGCGGATGAATACGATCCCTCGCGGCGCTGCGCATTGCGTCATGTAGGTAAAGGGATTTGAATCTGAAACACTCCCAGTTGTAGATATTTGCCTTGTGGCGATTGCACCCCTTTGCTCTTGACCGTGTCCATCATGTTCGCCTGTGCACTGACCCTCGCAGCGATAGCCTTTTCACCTGTGGTATTCGCACACGGTTTTCTCGACGGACTCCAAGGAGTTCTCACTGCCAATGGCCTCACGCAACTCGTGAACGTTACATCAACTTTGAACGGTTCGGCCCCTGGCCAGGCAGTCATCTCTGAGCTGTCTACTGGCAGCAAGACCTTGTTTGCACCTACGAATGCCGCTCGTAGGTTATTTAGCAACCGATGTTGGGCTTAACTTGACTCACCTGTAACATTTGCAGTGGGAGCTGTGAACCCTATCTTCCTCAGTAACTCGACCATCTTGGCAGATCTTTTTGCGTATCACATCGTCTCAGGGGATTTCGTCAATCTCACGGGGACATTCCCGAACGCGACAGTTGGGCGCACACTCCTCAACGACTCGACGCTCGTGTCGCTCGAAGGGAACAAAGACCAAGTTCTCACATGGGCCAAGTCCGAGAACGGATCTCTTTTCGTGCAAAATCAAGGGTATGTTCTATATACTTTCTACACCTTTCTCTGATAGTCACGCCATGTAGGGCAAATGTCTCAGTTGTCAACCAAACGAGATTTGAAAACACTAACATCTTGATCATCGACGATGTGTTGATCCCTCCACCCAACGCCACCATTATTTTTGCCAACTCATCCTACGATATCACTAGCGCCGCTACTGTCCTTCAGTCCACATCCATTGCAGGTGGCCCATCATTTTTCAGTGCATTGATTACGGCGCATGGTTTCACTGCATTTGTGCCCAATAACGAAGCTTTAGCAGCCGCGCAGACCCAGTTGTCTGGGCTTTCGCCGGGTGCCCTTCACAATGTTCTTGAGAATCACGTTTGTCCCTCTTTTGACCCTCTATACTATATGAGACTCATCGATCACACGACAGCTAATCAACACAACGACGCTTTACGCTTCCTCGTTTTTCCCTAGGTCTACGTTCGTATCGGCAGCCGGCCAGGTGTACACCTTCGTCAACAATGCTACCGGTTTGTTCGTCTCCGTCGGAGGCTCCAATCAAGTCGAGATTGTACAAAGGAACGTCCTGACATCGAACGGTGTCATACACATCCTCAATGGCGTGATGATCGACACAAATGCCAATCTTGCAGCTGCCAGCTCTGCGTAAGTTGTTGTCTCACATAGCCTATTATCCAGCGTCATTCACGCCAATTCAACAGATTCGTGTCTGCCACTTCTGTTGCAGCTCAGCAGACCACCGAAACTGGTCCAGTTGGCGTCGCTGCGACTACGACAGCGACTGCATCCCCGACTGCGACGACGACCCATGCAGGTGCGATTCAGAATCTAGCCGACTGGAAGTTAGGGGGCTTGGCGGGGCTGGCACTGTTCCTTGGTCAAATTCTTTAATAGGGGGCTGTCGGTTCAGACTCCCCGAGTTCCGAGTGGTCCCTCTTCGTTGAACAATTAAATCGAATATGTATCGTTACCAGTTTTTCCTTGTGGTTTTTGATGTACTATAGGTTCTGTTCTGAACTATTGGTCTTTTTTTTTCGCTAACACAAGTTGCCTCTTGTGCCTTTTTTGAGGAGTGTGGGAGGTATTTGGTGATGCTGGGCGTTTACTTGAAGCTAAGGCGCTTAAGATCCCGGTCTGACGACACGCTGGTAGATCGGCTGTACCATATTCCAGTAGAGACTCGGATCACTGACCCACTGAGTCTCGTACTCCACCGGGTTTGATTCTCTTCAGGCGGGTAGGCTTCAACTATTCGGTTCAAATGAGGTAATACCCGATTAGATTGGGTTAGTGGCGCTGTTACTCAAATAAAGATCCTGTGCCACTGCCTTGTTCAAGCAACACAATTGACAACTAAAGCAAGTCTTCCTCATCCCACTCCACCTGTTCGTTTCTTCGACATTAACCATCTCATACCTCCAAGGTTGCCTTCACGACACAGCCAACTTTTACCTTCGGAGGTGTCAACCTGTGAATAGAGGCCATCAAACACTGAATCGTTGACCTTCAAATATACCTAAAGATGATGAAACATTTATCGCTAAAAGATGCTCTCTTACCCCAACCACCAAGCTTCTGCAAGAAGCAACTCTACGAAGTACATGAAGTTCTTGGGACTGGCACATTTGGAAAAGTCGTTGTGAGTACCCTTTTCAAGTTCATCTTCTATAGGGGATACTCGGAGAGTCCCTGTGCCTCGTTCCATTCCAATCTCATAGTTCATTCTGCTCTCTTTATCCCACATAACAGAAAGCAACATGGCATGTTCCACCAGACCAAGTTGACATTGCTAGGCAAGGAGCGCCGTCCGGTGCCTCGAGTCCCATTGACCAGCCTCCCGGCCACTCGACGATCCCGCTGTTTAGCGCAATGCATCGTTCATCGGGATATAATTCTCCAAGTGGCCGAGCGGTGATCACAAAAGAAGTCGCTCTCAAGGTTATTACGAAAAAGAAAGTCAAGGACAACGAAGAAGCGGTATGGGGCGAGATGGAGGTATTGAAGGGTCTCGACCATCCAAACATCGTTCGTCTCTCGCTCTTTCCTGCGAGCACACCCGTTGATAGTATATGTGTCTAGGTAAAATTCTATGACTGGTTCGAATCTAGGAGTAAATACTACCTCTCATTCGAGCTTGCCACAGGTGGTGAACTCTTTGAGCGGATATTGCAGAGAGGCAAGTTTACAGAGAAAGACGCCGTCTGCGTCGTTCGGTTCGTGTTTAACTTTCAAACGTGTGCCACAGCCCCCCTGTCTCACTCGACATTCTTAGGTCTATCTTATCGGGGGTCAAGTACCTACACGAGCATGATATCGTCCACCGCGACCTCAAGTGGGTCCTCTGTATGCTTCCATTTTACCGCAGCTCATGACATGCACAGACCTGAGAATATACTTTACCGAACCAAGGACCCGAACAGTGACATCGTTATTGCCGATTTTGGAATGCATGTCTATTTCACGCCTCAGACAGAGTGACAACCTGACATTTTGATGCGAACAGTGCTAAACATTTGCATTCGCCAGAAGAGCAATTGCATTCCCTAGCCGGCAGCTTTGGCTATGTCGCGCCAGAAGTTCTAGACAAGAAAGGGCACAGCAAAGCTGTGGATATATGGTCAACGGGGTGAGTACCCCGTTGTGCGAGGCCCACCACCCACACTGACACTGACACGTGGATCTTTACAAAAGTGTGATCACGTATGTCTTGCTGTGCGGGTATTCACCGTTCAGAGGACAAGACACGAAGGAGATGGTCCGGGAGACCAAGGAGGCCCGAATTGAATTCCATGACCGGTATTGGGCCAAAGTTTCTGATGAAGGTACAGTTCAGTATCGCCCTTTTGCAGGCATTTACTAAGAACCATATAGCGAAAATCTTTATCAAAACCATGCTCCAGGCCGAGCCACGCAGACGACCAACGGCAGAGGAAGCTTACAATAACCATGTGAGCGGAAGCTGTGGTTTCTTTACCGCAATTCACTCATCACCCATTTATCTCTAGTGGCTGACAGTACACGAGGCTTCGACTGAACATGACGTCGGCGCTGGTTTGCGAGAACACTTTGACCCTCGCAAGCAGTGGCGTTCTGCGATTGCTTCTGCACGTGCATTGGCTCGCTTTGGCAAGCACTCGAGAGCGTCGAGTGCGTCGAGCTCGGGTAGTGGTGGATGGGGCAGGGACCTTGTCAAAGCCACTGCTGCTGGTGACCACGACGACTCGCCATCACTTTCTCCTTCGAACGATGGGACTCCAACGGACGCCTCCGAGTCATTCACAAAACTCAGTCTTGGCAGTTCAGACCCAGGGAGCAACATCAATGTCACTATCACTGGGCCCGACGATGGACAGGGGGAGGTTGAGAGTGGCGAAGGGGAAAAGGGTAAGGCGGAAGATTCTTCTGCTGGTTATGATTCCTTGACGGGAAGCAGCAAGCCCAGCTTGAAAGCCGAGGCCGAACACGAGGTAGACTTCGATCATCAAGCCTCGCCTCAGGCGGGGGTTAGTTCAGTCCAAGTAGAGTCAGCGGAAGCGAAAACGCCAGAGCACATCCTTGACCAGAGTTCGCGTTCGTCGGCAACGCTCGTCAATCGGATGGACACATCGCACTCTGAGTCCTTCTTTACGGCAGAGAGCGACGAATCGGAGTTGAAGATGCCGGGCAGCTTTTATCTATCCGCTGATCAAGAACTGGAGGGGAACAGAGGTGGTCACCCTGATGCCTGGAAGGATACTTTGAAGAAATTTGGGTTGTTCTAGTGCGCCACTGGCAGGGGGTTTCGAAGTTCGATCTATATCTTTTTTTTTCTATATCTCTGGGAGGATTGCAATTCCTCTTTTTCTACTTTTTCTACATGACTACTTAGTGGTATACGGAATGTACTGTATTATCTTGCCACAATACCCCAATATTGACTTTTGATTAGTATGTCCAGCGTCTAATACCATCTCCTGCGAGTGACTCCAATGGACTTGTTATCTCCGCCCTCTTGTTCTCTTAGCCTACGATGACAGAGTTGCAGAGGCATCCGAAACGTGTGTTGATTATTGGAGGAGGCCCTTGTGGACTTGTCACACTCCGAAACCTCCTCGAGCGTGGTCACTTCGAAGACGTTCAACTCGTAGAACGTCGAGACAACATTGGAGGTGTCTGGTAAGTCCCGTCTTATCAGTCATCTATCCACTAGCTCGCCTATACTCGTATGGCATCTCGATATGGACTCGGATCTACGCACAACCGGTGACGGTTTTGCTCTAGGTACCAGCCACCAAGTGCTCGGAATGTTGAGAACGTCAATGTGGCCTCGACTGTGACCGTCGATCACACTATTGATCGATCACCGACGACGCCCAAGGTCGAGTTCGAGTCTCGTCCCGATTGGCCTTCCCCGGCTTATCCTGGTTTGATCGGAAACGTGATTCCCGAGTTTCTCTCCTTCTCGGGGTTTCCGCCGTTCCCGGAACCAGAGAAACCTGATCAACCGTTTCCGACGCTTCGAGAGACGTATGAGTACCTCGAGGCGTTTGCGAGGCCGTTTTTTGAGAGAGGGAAGATGAGGTTGAATCATGAGGTCATTGGGGTTGAGGAGGTCGACGTCGAGGATGGAAAGAGTGGTGGTGGTGGTGGACGGAGAGTCATGATGAAGGATTGGACGAATGGAGGGACGGGAGAGGGAACTGTGGAGGAGATATGGGACGCGGTGGTGATTACCACCACGTGGTTCGATAATGCGTATTATCCGGACGTGGAGGGCCTCAATGACCTCAGATGGACGGGTAGAGTGCAACATGCAAAGACGTGGAGGGGTCCTGACGGTTACGAAGGCAAGGTATGGTGCATGACCGTGATCTCAGTGTATCTCTAAACACCAGTGACTGACTTCTCTCGGATAGCGTGTCGTCGTCATAGGAAACGCAAACTCGGCAAACGAGATGGCAGCACAGCTCGCTCCCATCGCGCAGCTTCCCGTATACCGTTCGACGCGACGCGTCTCCATCTTCCCTTCACTCCCAGACGACCGCATCGAAGACATCGGACCAGTGGTACGGTACAACCCAAGCAACGACCCCGACTCGGACAAGATCACTGCCCATCTGAAAGACAGGACGATCGAAGATGTCGATTACGTCCTCTTCGGAACGGGGTACTACCCAGACGTTCCCTACCTCCGCGTTCATGACCCAACGACGAGCAGTGTGACCAATCCCCGATCACACGTCCCTCTCACAGATCGTTACCGAGTCAAACCCGCCCGCGTCCCATCGCTCTATCGTCACGTTCTTTATGCCCACAATACCTCCCTCGCGTTCATCGGTGCATTGGTGTCGTTCATACCCTTTGCGATGGCAGACCTCACGAGCACATGGCTTGCACTCGTTTGGTCGTCTCCAGGTCGCATGGGCCTTCAGATTCGGATACCCTCCACTGTTGAAGAGAGGCTCGCTGATGAGCAAGAACGTCTGAAGGATTTACACCAGCTCCGATCAGAGACGGATAACCCCTCTGATCTTGTCTCGTTCCATTTCCTAGGACGGTATGAGCTGCCGTACGCGAAGGAGGTGCTTGGAGAGATCGTCGAGGTGGTGCCCGAACTAGGGGATGTGCTAGCCAGATGGGACGACGAACAAGACGTCAGACGGTTTGGAATGTATGCAACCAAGCTAGACAGTCTGTATGCATTGGCTGGCAAGAGGAAGCCGGAGGTTGGATGATCAGATTCACAGTCCCGAGGATGCAGGGATATTGCTGTGGCCAATTTCCCGTGGTTCTGGTCAAGTTGGGGTCACTCGAAGCGACTGGTATTAGCTATATCCTAGGGTATTGCATTTGCGTATGGTACTGGGTAACATCATGAGTGCCAAAAAAACGTCGAAACGAAAACGAAACAAGAGGGCCTTGAAACCGTGTGAAAAGAAATGAAAGCGACTAGCAAGACATATCGCACAACATGTCACAGAAGAAAACATGCATACAAAACAGTGACGACGTCATGGCTTCGGTCGTGATATAGTGGCCGTGAGCACATTCGACATGCCATTGGGAGGCCGAGCTTGAGTCGTACGCTTGAGTTGCTGTTCCATCTTAATGCGTTGTTTACGGATATCGTCATCTTTGAGCTTCACATTTGCAGCGAGGATGAGGAGCTCGGACGCTGATGGTAAGCATGCCAAAGGTGGACGAGCGAGGTGGGCTAATACAGCTTCTTCAGAGGTGGCTTGCAACAGGAGATGACGGACACAGTTGATCACCACAAGACCGATCCGGTATAGGTATGGTATGCCTAGCGGGTGGAATTGAGCATCCGTCGTCATAACATTAAGGAAAAGATACTTACCGTCGTACAAAAAGATATCCCACACTCGATGTATGTGTTCCACAGGAAGGCTTCCAACAAATAGGGTCGAGAACCTTTATCTCGTTATCAGTCGCAGTCCCAAGGACTTATCACAGAAGGATACTTACCATGGTCGTGTGATGTGTGTAGGGTTTATTGAGAGAGTCATGTATAGTTTCTTGCCCAACACCGGATCAATGGTCTCGAGCGCTTTACTAAAAAGAGATGCGTCGATCTCTATCTGAGTGGTGACAGTCGAGAAATAAGACCGTAGGTGGGCGTCCATCATCGACGCAAAGATCCAAAACGCATCTTCCTCAGGGGCGAGCAGCAACAAGTGTCCAGCGATACAAGTGAGGCCTATAATCCAGGTGAGCCGCCAAATATCATCAAGAAAAGCCCACGCACCAGAGCTATACTGAATATCAGGTACCATGCTAAGATACGCTTGAAGGAGCGACGCGATCGGCCCATTCACCTTCCGAAGTTGAGGCTGATCAGGAAAACATTCCACCGCATCGTGCTCAATCTCTGCAAACACCGGCACACGCGCCTTCTTCCCCAACGTTGCATACACCCCAGGTAACGCACGCGCCTTGCTGTCTATCAGATGACACCAAACAAGATAGCGAACCGACGAAGGAACCCCTTCTTGCAACAGCTTCCTCACTTTCTTGTTCTTCCGTGCTTGCGAAGGGGGCACAGTTGGGAAGATGGCCATCCATTTGGCTTCTCGTTGTCGGTGAGCATCCGCTGATTCGCCAGCCAGTTCATGAGGGGCGGGAGAAGGCGTGGTAGGGACGAGCGGAGACTTTGGTGCGGTTATGGAAGCCGTATCACCAGTGAGAGGAGAAACAACCTCGAACTTGCCACCTTCAACCTCGCGTGTCGTGAACGTCGAGTCCTGACTCGTCCGGCTCGTCAATTGGGGAAGCGAAGGCTTGACGAGTTCGAAATCCATGTCTTGCACTTGGACGGTCTCGTTTTCCCCACTGACTGCAAGCGACATGACGCTCATCGTATCCTCCACTTTGGGACGTGGGCTTGCCTTGGCTCTGAGAGCTGGCAGGCTCAGCTTCGTCTTGAGAGACATCTCTTGCGCGAGCGGAGATGACCGAGTAGCACTCTGGGAGAACGTCTCGCTGATCGGGGCCGGCGAAGCCAACGAATTAGAGTCACCCGAGTCTGAGCGCTCTGAGCTTTGTCGTGGCGGTTCATCAGCCGAGCTCTTACGAGCTATTGCGTTTGCGTGGAGCGAAGAACGACGTGTCGGCACCCAAGACTGTGGTGGGTTGGCCGAGGAAACTGAGGTTCTTCCCACTGACGTGCCAGAAGGACCTGGAACAGGCGATACGTCCTTTTCTCTGTCTGAACTTGGTATGAGAGGAGAGCTGGGGATGGGGCTGGCCTGGGGTGGACTCGTACTGAGCATTGATGGGGGATCCTCCGCGTCTGGTGAGTTCGCAACTGATTGTGTGAGGGGACTAGCCGGTGGCTTAAATTGTGTATTAGGAGAGAGTGGGACTGGCAGAGTAGGTGATGGCAAAGCGCCGGCAGGCGCACCACCGGCCTTCGAGCTATGTTCGCGATCATTGGCAACTGAATGCAAAGAGAGTGGAGACGGAACATGTCGAGGGGTTGACGTAGGCGGTACAAGATCTTTTGGACGGGCCAAGGGACTCGACGTGGAACTGTCCTGCGACTTCATCGCAGGCTCTTCGCGACTGGGCAGCCAACCGTCAGTAGCATGCACCACAATGTATGCGTGTCATTACACTCACCTTCGTTCAGGCAGAACAGGACCAGACGACACCACCCCAAACGCAGAGAACGACCTTGACCTCGGACGAGCAGCGCCCACCTGAGGTACAAACCCTCCTCTTGGAATCGGTACAGACGCCCCAGCACCCACACCCACGCCAGCACTCGCCAGCGCCGTCGCAGACCTTCTCGGCAACCTCAGCCCACCCACCTCGCCACTCGATTCCCTGCCCTTGCCCTTTCCACCCTCCTCACTCCTACGTGCATGCGTAGAAACAGTAGCCGCTCTCATGGGCATCCCGTTCTGCATCTGCATGAAATTCGCGTTTACGAGTGGCGGTCCTGATGGCACGCGGTGGCCCTGTCCTAGGGTACTTGCCAACGGTGGCAACGGTTCCATCGAAAACAAAATCGGCACCGGTCCCATACTCGTACTCAACTCCATCTGACACCTCGCGAACACCGTCAAAGGCGGTCGTCGCGCTAGCCCTTGTCCTTGTCCCTGTTGATACGCGGTGATCGACGAACTCCGAAGTTGATGAAGAATGTGGGAGGAAAACCAAGTCGTGTTGGGTGGTGCGGGTGGAGGAGGTTGAGAATTCAAACCGGGAGTTCCAGGACCTTGGGGAACCGGGGACGAGGAGGGCTGGGTGGTCGTCCGTCCATACATTGGGCCTTGTGATTGATAGCTCACTTTTGGCGCGTTTGGGTGCGGAAGGAACATG
>JBBPJZ010001011.1:0-10843 GCA_038089015.1 Chalciporus aff. trinitensis
CGTCCTCATCCTCGTCTTCGTCCTCGACGTCGACGGAAGCTTCACGGAGGGCATCAAACCGGACGCAACCATTGTGCATGTGGTTGTCGCGTCTTCTTTCAATGAGATGGAATCGTTGAGTGTCCCAGAAGCGCAGCGCACTCGCTTCACTCTCATCGTCCTCGTTCCTCCCATCACCGAACTCGAATATACGTGAAAGCAGTTCGACAGGAAAGTCGTTGATAGCGACGGCACGTTTGAAGCCCTTCAATTCGAAGGTGGTGGCATTGGGATCGTGCTTCATTATAGGCAACTTGGGGGTAACTTCAATATTTGGAATCAAGGTTGTAGCAAATGGGTACCTTGGGCTCTAAACTCACCAATTGCCAATATCTATGGCTCCAGTTTCAGACGTGTCAGCTAGACGGAGTAGTGGTGGTAAAATTTCAAGTCCAGGGAACAACCAGGGTCGCACTTCCGTCAAAGTTTGGGGGGCTAACTTCAAGTTGAATGCCCAAATGAATGACTGTCTAAGTAGAGCTAAGCAGCGCGAGTCAGCTGAGTGCTCAAGCTGAAACTCCTCCAGTTGACCTTTCAAGTTGAAGGATAACCAATTTGCACCGCACCTCGCACTGGGCCAATTGTCTAACCCTGTCCAGCTCATAGTCGTGTCGATTGTGGTCTTAAGTTCAGGCTTCAGCGGCCTGGAATGGCCTGAGGGCGGCAATGTTAATGATCATCATTGGATACTAGCCACGAACGTTGGTCGATGACGTACCAGCCTATGAGTCGGAATGACAGGGCGCACACCTTGAATCCAGGCCAATACTGTACAGAATCCTCCATCCAAGTGTACATATATATAACGGACAAGAGCAAGATCCGCAATAGCTGAAACATGGTCAGCGTCCTTGCTGCTCTAGCTCTGGCTACCACCGCGGTCGCTGCTCCCCGGACTTCTACCAACTGGAGAGAACACATCAAGCATGTCGTGGTGCTCATGCAAGAAAACAGGTAAAACGAGGCTTTCCTAAGTACCCCATCCTCTAACTGACCACAGATCGTTCGACTCGTTCTTTGGCGACCTTTCATACCGTTCCGATATCGACAACCTCCGCAATCAGCGTGGCAAGTATTGCAACCCAGTATGCTCCCCCTTACGATCCCAGCTGTGTAACACAGATTTATGGTCTCGCAGGCGAATCTTACCGTGACTGACTCCGTTCTGGTCTGCGCTGAGCCCACACAAGGCAACATCGCGTCCGATGATCCGAACCACTCAATTTCCGGTGTCACTTACCAGCTTTTCTCTACCTTCCACCCCGATGAATCAGGTACACCCGAAGAAGTTCGAGGTGCAGAGACTATGCTCGGCTTCGTTCTCGAACAAGAGATGACACACCGGACATACAACATAACCCGTGCTGTCGAATCCATTAACTACCTTCCCGAGGAGGCGATTCCTGTCTACCGAAGCATGGCTGAGAACTATGTTCTCTTCGACCACTGGTACTGTGATGTCCCTGGTCCCACAAATCCCAATCGGTACGCTATTTCTACCAACCCTATCATGCTAATGGCTGATGATGGGATGCAGTGCCTACATTACCTCTGGCACATCCCATGGCCACGGAAGAAACGACTTCGCATTTGAAGTCTATGGCCTTCCTCAGCGCTCCATTTTCCAGCAGCTCGATGAACATAATATCACCTGGATGAACTACTATAACTCCAGCTTTAACCCCGACGCCGCTTTCTACGAGTGGACCTATACCTTTGGAAGGTCACAAACTAACATTAAGCCAATATCTCAGTTCTTCGAAGACGCAAAGGCTGGAACCCTTCCTCAATTTACATGGATCAACCCTGAGGTACGGAGCGAGTACATGGTATCCCTACAGGAGAGCTGAAAGCCCCGATTCTTTACAGTGTTGCGAGTATGATTCGTTCCACCCACCCAGTCCAGTCAGCACTGGTGAAGGCTGGACGAAGAGCGTTTACGAGGCTCTCCGAAACTCGCCTCAGTGGGAAAACATGCTTTTCCTCCTCACCTTCGATGAGCACGGAGTACGTTTCACGTCCGTTCTTGTTGCAGTCTGTGAAGGCTCATTGGTAACAGGGCTTTGCGGACCATGTTCCTCCTCCCGTTGGCGTCCCGCCGGGTGATGACATGACGTACACGGAGCTCGCCGCTGATGGCAAAAACTACACCTTCTCATTTGATCGTCTTGGTGTGAGGTGAGTCCCGTCCTCGTCCCTTTGCATCTCTTCCATCGATTATCTCATCCAACCGAATCGAAAGGATCCCCACTATTCTTATATCCCCTTGGGTGGAAAAGGGAGCGCTCGAGTCATCCGGTAGAAATGGGGCGCATTATAGCCATTCCTCCCTTCCAGCGTTCATCGGCAAGGTATCTCTCCACAACGCATCTAGCATTATACCCATCTTTCTCACGTACGTCCCCTTCTGCAGCTCTGGAACCTCGACGATGGGGAACCCCTTACCCCTCGTGTCGCTTCCGCCGCGACATTCGAACACCTTATCACGGATACCCTCCGCGAAGATGCGCTGCCTGAGTTGCCTGAACCTTGGGATTTCGAGGTAGATCTTGCGCTAGATTATCTAGACTTTCAACAGCAAATCATTGTGTAGGCATACAGGTACCATGATGGGAGCTCATTTGTACGTAGTGCGATGATTGGTGGAGCGCCGTATGGCAGTCCTTCGTGTCTCGGCATCCCATATGCGGATGTTATATTGGATGTCGAGTCTCGAAGGCTTCCCGCTTTCAGGATCGAGTTGATACACAGTTTCAGGGCAATAATGGGCTTTTACAGGCTTCGTCCTTGAAGATCTGACTAAGGCCTCGATGTCCCACTGCTACCCTCGACTCTTAACGCCGAAACACAGTCACACAAATTGGTATAAAGGGTCAATTCCAGATGCACAATTACAATTTCTACAAATCTACAACAGCAATCGCGAAAACTACACACACTGTACATGCAATGAACCCGAATATCCTTGAAAAAAGATAAAACTACCTAGAGATCTAATTCGTAAGTGTTGTTGAGCCTAACTTTCATGTACCAAGACAGTCCTTCGTCGTACAGCTGATTTATCAAAAAGTGCCCTCTAGGTCACCTTTATGACCATTCAAGGGCAGAGAGGTCGCTTGACTGCGACTCTCTTGAAAGGTTTGGGATCGAACTCAGAAGCCATCGTCACTCTCCTCCGTTTAGCAAAGTTCTCCCTCTCTGTGCCCTCCCTCGTCCACTGTGCGAACGAAACAGACGCTTGCTGCGCCGGTGCGCAATGCGGAATGTTTTCGCGAACGACGAGAGGGACGGCAATCTTCACTTTTCTTCTTGCAACATCCCGAGCATGGATCCCCTCCATAGCTGCCAACGACTGATGCCGTGCACGACCATCCGCAAAACTGTCTCCTTCTCTCGATTCAGAAAGCGTGATCTCCATCGTAGGACGGGAACCAGGGACTTCGACTGCTGAGATAGCAGCATCGTACACCCAAACACTCGTCGACGCCGGACCACTGAGCGACTTTCTCCTCCCGATACATCTCTTCTTCACGACACGACTGGTCTCCGACTGGGTAGGGGTAGGGGTAGCGCTAACGCTCGGGCGCGTTGGAGAATGCGGGTAAGCGTGACGCGGAGTCACCCCTTGCGCGAACGTCTTAGACTTTACAGAAGGACTGAGCGACAACCGACGATGATGACCACTCCCCCGCTTCTTGTTCTCCACTCTCTCCTTGTTCGGGGTCACTCCTCCGATGACGACGGAGGTATCGGTGTCGGGGCCGATGTTCTGGATCTGAACGCGTCGCTCTGACAGGGGTTTAAATTTGGATTTGGACGTCTCCACTGCCGTTTTGACTTTGGCAACCCATTCGTCCATGTCGTAGAGTTTGTGAAGCATCAGTTTGAATGTGAAGGGGTAACGTTGGTCGAGTGGGAAGGTAGGCGAAACGGGTTCTTCTTCGGAGAGTTCTTCCGAAGGTGCGAGAAGATGGACGCGTCCGACGCCAGCAGCGAGGAAGGAGGGAGGAGGAGAGACACCTGCCACGGTGTTCCGACGCGGTCGACCGATCATAGTGGGAGTAGAAGGATAAGTGGACGTGGACGTGGTGGCTTGGGAGCGTCTAGCACGCTCCTCGTCGCGCAACGCGCGCATCGACAAGATGGTGGATACATTTTGAAGAACGGGGGCGAACTCGGCGGGGACACTGGCGATGTCATCTGCGGAGATGAGTTCGCGCGAGGTGTCCCCTGTCAGCCCTCGTGTGCGTCGCGTCGCGACGCGATCGAATAATTCGAAGAGTTTGGCGAACTCTGCCGCCTTGTTGGGTTGTGCTATCGAGGTGAGGGTCATGTTAATTGATTAAAAAATTGGAATTGGAATGATAATGGTAATGAGGAAGGATGAGGGTGGTGAGGATGTTACCACTATCAGGACCGGGGAGGTCTCTTGATCGTTCGCAAGGTGCGACACGAAGAGAAAGCCCTCGAAGTCTTGTGTCCTCTTTATATCATTATCAGTCCTGTGGTTTTGTTGTTCTCCAAAGCAGGTCAACAGAGCCACATCGCAACGGATTCCTGTGGGCACGCTTTGGCCCCTGACGCGGAACTCCCAAGCGGAGATGGTGGGTTGGATTGCTCCCGAGTGGCTCATTCTATCACTCCTTTGTCCCGTCAACAAGTCGTGACCACAAACGAACCCCGACATTCATTTCATGGTGGACTTCGTGGTTCCCTGACGACGCCGGTGGCGAAGGGATTCTCGGCGCGAGTCACGTCGGCAGTGCATAATACAGCATGCTACTCAACATCATCCACATTAAATGTGAAGTAGCGCGCAGAGAAGAAAATCACAGCATCATACGTGACGGTATACAGGTGACAAGCATCAATCGAGCTAGCGATCGTTTGAAAATTGTTACCATGTCTTCCTAATCCCAAGGTCGCCTTCTTACGCGGACTCTTCCGCCAGCGCGAAGAACGTACATCCTCGTTGCCCTCTCCCAGTCTCCGATCTTCTTTGCGTCGGGATCGTTTTCTTTCCACGCAAAAAACGAGCTCCAGCTGATGGTTCTAAGAGATTTGAGCTTCCTGGCGAGTGCCAGGCTTGCTTCAAGCTCGCGGGTCCGTATTTCGGGGGCAGAGACGAGGATTGCGCAGATCGGGCATAACTCGGGGCCATGGGGAAAAGGTGGCGCCTCGTCAAAGCTTGTGTCCGTCGTCTGCGAGGTGTTTGGTTCCACGTCGTCTTCCATGTAAGATACGTGTTCGGTGCCTCTGTTGACAGTAGACTCGGCTTGGCTAAGGAGGGTTCCTGTGCGTACGCCGACGTTTTTCATGCTGAATGCGCTGCGAAGGACGCGCTGATAAGCTTTAGGGCTGTCATAGTGTTCGATGTGGTTATCGAGCATATCTTCATCCGAAAGAAAGATGCCGAGGTGAAGGTTGGCAAGATTTGTGAGTGGTTTCAGAGCTTTTGTGAACGCGGTCTAAGAGGGTCATCTGACAATCGAGAACGTAGTGAAGGTTGAGACGTACTGTCAATGCCGTTACGGTGGAAAAATGGTTAGGGATCGGTGAGTGGATGACGGTTGAGGAGCTGTCCTCGAAGCAAGCCCAACAGCAGGACACATCTAGATGCTCAGAACAACTGAGGTGCAGCGACGTCAAGGCCGGAAAAGCCCAGGAGACGGTGTTCAAGAGCAGAACATCAATGCGCCACAGTGCAGTGAGAGTGAGCGAAGTGAGATGAGTCATTGGGGTATTCATCATAGGTATCTCGAAGATTTGCTTCAGACGAAGCTTCTGCGTCGACATTCCATCGATCGAGAAGGATATCTGTAAACTGCGCAGACCGCTCAAGAGACTCGGTTTCCATGGTGCCTTTGAAAAGACGTTTGATCTTCCTGTCAGGTTCCTGGACATGTCAAGCTACAAGGTCGTTATTGGCAGCATATATGCGCACGGCTTACTTGACCCAGTGAAGACCGACGCTCTCTGCACGGTGACTTCGCGATAAGATAGACATATGGATGTTACAGAACGAGTCGAGCTGTTTAGGGGTCTCGAGGCGTAGCGAGTTCATGTATCTTCGCAGAGCTATCATCCGAAACTGGGAGCTCGCCTCGGAAAACGCTTGGAGAGCTCGGAACGAAGTATATCGGTGATGGTAAAGCTCGATGATGTACTCGATAAGCTCTAGAGGGAGTATATGCGGTCTGAGAACCACTATCATGGGGGGATCGTAGGGAGAAGTGTCCTGACATTCCGATTCTGGCGGGGGCGGTGAGGTGAATCTGAGAGTGAGTGCACTCCGCGAGGAAGGGAAGAAATCGAAGAAGGTCGAGTCGTCCGACTGAAGGAAGTCGGATGACTCTACTGAATCGTCCGACATCGTGGTTGGAGGGAAAGACGCGAGACGAAGCTCATATCAGCGCGACGCGATCTATATAACCAAGTGATCACGTGTCTCAGAAATCCATGTATCACGTGACCGTCGTGTATTAGATTGATGAACGCGCGAAGACGCCCTTCACACTCACTTTCACGCCACGACGGATGAGTGGAGAACCGCACAAACTCCCTAGCCAAGATGCGGATACAAAACCGAAAGCACTGAGCCCATTACACGCGCTACAGCTTCGGGCGTTCCTCAACGCCTCCGAGGATGTCGAAGTGGATCCTGACACCATCGAGGACCTCTTGGAGGGGCTAACCGATGATGTCTGTGCTGAGATGACTGAGGTTGACAGTGACGAGGAATCCTCAGAAACGGAGGAACCCTCCCTCGCTGCAAACGAGCAGACCGCTCCCGTAATAGACAGTAGCGCGAGCCTCGAGGATGGTGACATCGACCCCGAGCAAATACTCGCTTTAGAACAGGAAGGTGGGTAGATAGTCATATATCTAGTTCACCCTCTTGTCTCTCCGGTGCAGCTTTTGCCAAAGTGACATGTAGCGCTAATAACCCCTTGCAGCCGAGCAGGCTTGGACCAAGGCTGAAATCCGTAAGATGATGCACCACCTCAAGGAACGCGGTAAGCCTTCCTTTACAGCCGAGTCGCGTATGACAGGTCGTGATTTGTTGAACCCAGGTATGAGTTCATTCATCAAGGAATATGTGATGGTACAAAACATCCCTATCGTGAAACTTCTGTTCGCGTTTGGTATAAGTCTAGTGTGTAGTTTCTTCTCCGCCTTCCCCCCTTTAACGGGCCATGTAGTGTCCAGAGCTCCGAAATAAACGACCCAAGACATTACTTTATTTCCTTAGAGTTGCAGTGTCACGAGAGTGAGTTCTGTGTCATCGCCCGCAAAAAATTCGCACTGAACGCTAGCAGGTTGCATCTGAGAGAGAAACTTCCACAATACATGACAATCTCTGATGCTGTTTCGCTGATAACTAACGCGAAGAATATCGTGGTATTGGCTGGTGCTGGCATCAGTATGTTCCTTGCAACAAATTCGTACACACCCTTTCTGAGTTATTCCAGGTGTATCATGTGGTATTCCGGACTTTCGATCTCGCAACGGTCTTTACGCAACACTCAAGGCAAAAGGCCAGTACGACCTAGACGATCCTCAGCAGATGTTCGTACAGTCTCCCCGTTTGCACAGCCGAATTGTGTACAGTACTAATGTGTTACCCAGGTTCGATATACATTACTTCAGGGAAAACCCCAAAGGTAAACATCACTTCTGCGCTGGCACTGTTTAGTAACCCGTTCATTGATTACCTGGTCATACCCAGTATTCTAGTAAGTACAATCGCGCGCCTGAGCATTTCTGGGGGTAACTAACATACCTTCAAAAGTTCTTTTGCAAGGTAGGGCGTTGCTTTTGTCAATCACATGCCACATGCTCAGGAAGCAACTACCCTAGTCAAATATATCCATCTAATTTCATACCTTCACCTTGTCATCGATTCATCAAACTCTTAGAAGACAAAGCCAAGGTAGCTCCTCATGGTTCTACGAGGGTGAGAGCTGACCTCCCTCCGGCCTTTTGGTGATGAATCATAGTTGCTCCGGGTATTGATTCATCGCACACTGAGTTGGGCCATAACTTACGTCTTGGGTGATAGGATTATACTCAAAACATTGACACGCTCGAGTCTATCGCAGGCATCAATCGTGTTTTGCAGTGCCATGGGTCTTTCAAGACTGCCACATGCCTCCAATGCCGAATCAAGGTCCCAGGCATCGAAATCGAGCGCGACATACTTGAACAACGAGTCCCATATTGCAAGGTGTGCATGGAAGCTCACAGGGCTGCTGAAGCTCAGAGGAAATCTTCCAAGAAAAAAGGGAAGAAGCGGAATGCTTGGGATGATGACAGCGACGAAAGCGATGACCTACCTGTAGGAGTGATGAAGGTCCATCTCCGTCTATTGATGTAAAGTAGACACATTAAACGCCTCCCTTTTTTTACAGCCCGACATAACGTTCTTCGGAGAGAAATTGACTGACGATTTTGACAAAGCGTTATTAGAGGACAGGGACAAGGTCGACCTGCTGTTAGTCATAGGCACATCACTCAAGGTTTCACCGGTGTCAGAGATCCTGTGTGCGTCGGATCTCTTCATCTCGCCTTTCATTCTGGTTGACGCAGTGCCCCGAGGGCCGACAACAGCTCATTTACCACATTCTGTGCCTCAGGTTAGTGGACGATCCGATGGTCACGATATTGACATTGACGGACGGCGGATCAAACCACATTGACTCGGCAGATCCTTATCAATAAGACGCCAATAAGGCACATCAACCCAGACGTCCGTCATGTTCCTCGTACCTAATCAACACTAACCCGATGGCGAAATATACTACAGATCGTACTTCTTGGCGATGCTGATGAAATCGTCCAGCATTTATGTGAACGCTTACACTGGGACCTACCGCCGCCATCAGACCCCAAGGGTGGACTTAGAGTGCCAGGAACAGGGGTCATGAACGGGAAACGAACATCGAGCGAGATGATTGGAAAGGTTGAACCCGCTCGAGTTTCTAAAAGGTAAGGTGGCTTTTGGAAAGGTACTGGACTTGCGTTACTGACGTTAAACTTTTTAAACTAGCCACGTTTGGCTCTTTAGTGGCGCTGAAGGCGGAAAATGGTTGGAGGACATCCGGAAGGCATACGGCGAAACTACCCCAACGAATGGGACCAGTAGCCATACAATGGAGCGTGACGTGAAGAAGGCTCGGGTCACTTGAGCACTCCCACTATCTTTTTTCATCCTTCACGAGCGTCTCGCTTTCATTTCCACACATTCCCTGGATACGTATGATAGAGAAACAACGTCCTGTAAGAATATCGCTCCATATTACATGTTAAACGGGGGTAAGTAAGATGGTATCATCGTCCATTTCCCTCAAAGACAACCTCCCCGTTTCCCTGTACGGGTATCGTAATCTGTCCCAGCGAGCTCCGGCTCTGTTTTGAAGAATGACGCCCATTCTTTCCTGGCCCGTTCACAAAGTCAGGTAGGTGCGAAGAGGTACCGTTTGGATGGTGCGTTCTTAGTGACGACATATAAAACTCTTCGTTGTCGTCCTCCTCCTCCGCGAATGCTGGGTCGTAGCCAGCAGGTGCCGAGGAATGGAGACGGTAGTTCCGGATACTGTTGAAGGTGCCTCTACGTAGATGAGTGGCATACGAGTACAGCAGGAGAGCAAAGTAGAGCTAAGGGTGCATGCGTCGTCAGCATCCCAAACCCATGCCACTGAGCAAGAGTGGGATCCAACACACCTTGGCTAACCAAGACATAACGATCACTGCTGCAGCCAGACCTTTCTCCTCATGCCAAAGGATATCCGCAGCCGCTGCCAATTGCGCATCTGACATCGTGTGATTCACCCCAGCACCTTGTCGAATAGCCTCTTGTGCCGCTGAATTGGCAGGTCTTTGACCATCGTGAGGGGTGTACACCCACCATACGACTGCGAAAAAGAGGGTCCATGCGGTCGAGAAGATATGATCGACGAAAAAGAAATGGGCAAAGTAGAGCGTCTGTTGGGCGTTTTCCTTTTCAAAAAAAAAAGGAAGTAGAGTTGAATCACACGAATAAAAAGGCTATTTTTTTTTGAAAGCCAGGAGAACTAACCTCCTTGACCGCCTTTAGACCCCAAGCGAGCGCCACCAATGCAACGACGGAGTAGAGGTACAGACTGAGTTGTGCGAACGAGCCTCCGGCACCAGTGAGGACGGAGATGAGACCGTAGACGCCTGCTACTTTGTTAAAGAGCTACGAAACTGAACCTTGAATGGGAATGATCTCAAACATGGGAATTTGAGCTCACCGCGAAGAGCAGCGCGATCGTCACTCCGGTTTTCAGGTCTAGAAGACCGAGAAAGGTCGAGATGGGCCAGAACCTCCATTCAGTGCGAAGAATTAGTGTCATATGCAGTCATGTACGAAAAAAAAGATTAGCAGAGGATAACGCTGTAGGGAGGACGAGGAATGGAGGCCGTAAAGATGATGACTAAGCATCCTCAGCATCGACGGCACGCCAACTTGGCTTTCATGCAGAGTTCATGGAACCAAAACATTGGCCCCTCAAACAATGAGGAAATAGAGTGAGATAGCAGAGATACAATAATGATACAATAGGGTAAAAGGACGAAATCTACGAACGCTCTCCACGCAACCGCCGAGCAAGAGCAAGATCTTTTGGTTGAATAGTGACACGCTTGGCATGGATAGCAGCAAGGTTAGTGTCTTCAAACAACGAGACAAGGTATGCCTCCGCAGCTTCTTGCAGTGCCATCACAGCAGACGATTGGAAACGGAGATCAGTCTGAAGAGTGGTCGTCAGTTCGAGATATTCAC
>JBBPJZ010001012.1:0-10842 GCA_038089015.1 Chalciporus aff. trinitensis
GTCGTTCAAAACGAACTTCTTGAGGTGGTCATCACCCTGCGCAATCCCTTCGTGTTCGAGCTCGAGCTTCAGAGTGTAACATTGATGTGAGTTTACTTGCGACGAATCGCACACCTGGCAGCTGACTTTCTCTAGTACAACCGGAGTCGAACTAGAGTGTAATCCCATTTCATCAATCGTGATCCCGCCAGGCTCCGTCTATCCCGTGACAGTGTCCGCAATAGCAAAACAATCCGGCATGCTGGTCGTCAAAGGCTGTACCGTCCAGGCCCCTAACAGCGCGCCCAAGAAATACTTTATGCCAGTATCCACAGAAACGGAAGAAGAGCAACAGTCGCGGAGACAAAGCATGGTAATGTGCGAAGGCGGGCGGACTAAGTATTCGGGACTAGAATCACGGCGTTGGGACAAGGGCGGCAAGCGGTTAACCGCCTTTCTCTCCCCTTCAAAATCGAAGCCACGGTTCTTGGGGTGTCTAGTCGTTCCAGAACAGCCGCTGCTCCGTCTCAGATGGACATCTCTGACGCACGGGGCTGTGATGCTCTACAACGGCGAGAAGTGCGTCTTCCCGAACAGCTTTTTTTCTCTGCTTACCATTGACATCAGGTCTACTATCCGACTTACAGTCGAAAATGTCTCCGCCTTACCTATCGACTTCTTGACGCTGTCATTCGAAGACTCTACTATTGCGCCCGCTCAAGAGGCTTTGTCCGAAGGACAGCTCAGCATCGCCGAGATCTACGAGACTGAATATGACCTTGTTCATCGACAAGCTTTTTCGTGGAATAAAGACAAGGAAGTCCAGATCGTCAATCCAGGTCAAAAGGTTGTGGTATCAGTGACGTGCTTCGGAAAGATAGGATGGTAAGTTTGACGGCTGTTTGTATTTCAAGCATTGACCTCTCCCTCAAGTACTAGTGGTTCTGTCCGCATATCTTATGCATACGTTCATCGAAAAGAGAAGTCAGGAGACACTCCAGACGTTTTTCATGCAAGGCAGTTGACATATCCAATGACTGTCACTGTGTATCATATGCTGGAATGCCATGACATGAATGTCATGCCATTGGATGCGCTTAGTAGCAGCAACTTCGATTCACTTGGGGAAGTCGGTGACTCACATGAATGGTGCCTGTTCTCCATCGAAGTACGTAACACATACGGTTTGCCGTTCGAGGTGACGTTCATTCGAACGGGACAAGGTGAGGGCGTTTTCCCATTGACTGAGGAGGCTCGCTCATGGGAACAGACGCGCCGGAAGCCACGACAGTTACGGTTGTTCCCCCTGGCTCAATGTCTCGGTACGCAGTTCCATACATCCACGGACAATCCATGGCTAATAGGGCTTCAGGGTCCTCCTTCCTATCAAGAGATTCCATCTATCTAATGACCTTATTTCGCGTCCTATCCCTACTCTGTCCGACCGTCAATTCGTCGTCTCCAAGTCCGGTTTGACTGACGCAGAAGAGAAAGCTCAGAGAGAATTGTTTTGGTACCGTGAAGAATTACTAAACATTGTTCACGGGCGATGGAAAGAGGTCATTCGTCTGAACTATCCATCCGTGATGCATTTCGTGACTAATACATCCCAGGCAAACGGCAGTCGTGGCGGAGACTTGTCGCTCCGACAACAGCGGATGACCATGCATATGTTAAAGGCGATCAAGCTAGATATCACGCGAATCGATTTGTCGCTGGTGCAATGCGATTCTGAAGCCGACGCACCACTCCCTATCAAACTTTCTGGAGGGAAATTCATTGTAACCCCAAATAGGGTCGTGAATGTGATGACTGCAGTCACCAATACTGGCCGTACGTAGATCGGTTGTGTGGACCCATCCCGTGCTGACACGTTTGCAGCCTCTACTCTGCCAGTCATGCTGAATTTCTCCGCAAGCCCAGAAGAGCAGGTACTCTTACAGGGCTCATTGAGTGACGTCGTATTGGGTCACGTCAAGAGTGGAGAATCAAAGGTAGTACAAGTGCCCGTCTGCTTTCTCTGCGTCGGTCGCTTTGAGATAGCGGTTGAAGCACGCCAGTTAGGCGTGACGGGAGAGGCAGGTCGAACGGGCGTCGGTCACTTGCAGGCAATTGTCAGAGAGCACGATACATCCTCAGGCATTAGATGAATTTTATAGATTTGTTCGAGGAAAATGATAGCAGCCTGTGGTGTATCCGCGGGGTGAACCGACATGACATGGATTGAAATCAAGGACGATGTGAATGTGTGGAGCCAACCATCTAGATTTGGTGGGAAAAAATCTAGTCCCACCGAGGATTGAACTCGGGACCCTTGCATTAATGTAACCTCATAAGTACAACGCTCTACCACTGAGCTATGGGACTCGTTGAAACGGAACACTCCTCTGCACATATAGAGGATGCATGCATACTACTGGCAATAATAAAGTCCACACATGTACTGATTCTGAACTGAAGTAGTGGTATCGTATCCTGAGTAGGTTGCCTATGGGTCAAGTAACCGCGGTCCCTCCTCGCATCCATTGTTGGAGATGCGTAAAAACCTCGTTCCAGCCCTCCGCCCTTGTTCTTCTGAGTGAGTAATCCACAAGATGGCTTTCAGCTCACTGTCCGGAGATCGCAGTTCGCTTGAGATAAAGTTTTCCACCAACAAAGTGGACTGCGGGTCAAGCGCGGAAGTAGGTTCTGGAAGGAATCAGGAACGTGGATGCTGTGAACAAAGGTGGTGACTGAGCACTGACCATCCAGCAAAAGCACTTCTGCGGTGTTGAGACCGAGGGCGGTGGCCAGAGCAATACGTTGCGATTCTCCACCACTGAGATTGGTCCAGTTTCGGTCCCAAAGCTCCTCGTCGATCCCCCATGCTTTCGCGACTTCGATCGGGTACGTTATGGCACTGCCGTCACGGACGGACTTGGGGGCCTGGCGTGACGCGAAAGTTGAGATAGCGGCGAGGAAGTCTCGTGGGGTACCCGGTAAGAGTGCAGGCCTTTGCGGGACGTAGAATACTTTAGTTCTGAAGAAAGGCACACCTAACGAATTGCCTCGTCAGGAACGAGCACAGCGACTACTGTTACCCTAACATACCCAACGATTTGGCGGTCCTAGAAGCAAATTAGTCATGGTTCGGGAAAGTCTCGGGAACGTTTAAACGCTTACCTCCCTCTGTATAGTATCTGACCGTCATATACGTTAAGGTGAGCCACACATTTCAGCAAAGTGGTTTTGCTGTGGAGGTGGTTAGATGTGGAGGAATCTGGTTGCTAACCAACAAGTGGCTTACCCTGAACCACTCTTCCCTTGGAGCATGATCACATCACCTTCGTTTACGTCGAAATTGATTTTACTGAAGATGGTGTTGTCCTTGTCCTTGGCACAACTAACATCTCGAAGTTGGAGGAGTGCCATTCTCGCAGCTGAGCGTTGAGTCTTGGGGTTGACGGTTGTGAGGTGTCAAGTTGACCTCCTTGCTACATCAAATACCATCGGCTGTTTGTGACTGAACGTATCCCACGGTAGTGAACTCATTATAAGTAGCAGCATAAGGATTGCAATAATGTGGAAGAGCTGGCTGTGTGCGTATAATAATGTCCCAATATGATTGGTCTATGTAGGTAAATTACTTTATATCTGGGGTGGAGGTACCATTCCCATCTCCTCAGGGGTCAAAGTTGTGCTCTCAATCATTACACCAACACCAACTTTGGCTGCGTTCTGGACCCAGTGTCAGCAAATATGTCACAGGTAACATATACGAACTCACCTTGAAGTGGTCAATCTCACCAGAGACCAAGACCGCGAACGTTGGGGCGTATCGCTGCTCCAGGAGTGCTGACACTTTACCAGTGGAATCTAGTTGTGCTCTGAAAGTTGCCATGCGCAAGTCATACTTGGCACCCAGAGTAGCAATTGCGTCCCTTCTTTGAGACCCAGCGATCACCTGAAGATCGGCTGCTACATCCACCTTCTCGCTCAGCTTCTGCCAGTACGTTGTTTGCAAGATACCTGAGGGCTGTAGTTGTGCAGTGGCAATCCAGTTTTTGTTCGTGCTCGTGTACTTGGCGATGTAGGAGGTCGCGAACTCGGTCATTTCGGGTGTTTGTCGCTGGTACAGCGTCTCGAAACCGAGGGCCAAGTTCTTTGTGAACGACTGGAAGTAGTTTCCGATATAGATACCGGTCAGGTCGGCCGGTGATGGATTGACAACCTTGGCATTGAGGGAATAGTCTAGACCCTGGTAGTCCTGTTCCAGCTGCATCATGCTATGTCCAGCTTGCTGGGAGAGCTACGCGTAACGAAGAGTGAGAAAGTTGCTGAAACCAAGGGAAATGCCCTTACTTGTGCTTGCATTTTAGTGACGCAAGTCTCTGTCCACCCCTGGTTCATCCTGGCATTCACGTTACCCTCGTGATCAACGCTCCCTTGCAACAAGACCTAGAAGCGTGTTAGACAACGAGAGTAAGTGAAAGATGTGGGGTCACATTGTTCGTTGCATATATAGCACCAAAGTTATACGATGGTGCCGCGACCTGAGAACCAAGTGTGAAAGAATGTGTTGTTTGGAACGCGGGGTTGACGGAGAAACTCTTGGTCAAGTCGGCTCGAGCACCATCGAACATGAAGTTTGTCAAGTGGGTCACTAGGAAAGCGAATTGGAGAAGGTTTAAGGGAGTGAGGGGATTCATGACACGTACACTTGGCTTCCTTCTGGAGGTTCTCAACTGTGCCCGGGTTTGGGAGGTCCAACGACTTTCGCCATTCAGCAAAGCGGGAATAGAGGTTGGTTACAGGGGAGAAAGCGGACAAATATCCGGGTTTTTGATGGGACTGAGTGAACGACGGCGAAGGGTCATGAAGCACATTTTCAGAGGGGAATGTACTCGACGCCATGGAAAACTAGTAGACGCGAATTTACACCACCAAAACTGCTTTCAATGAAAAAATACCGTGAGTAACAACTACCAAATTCGTAGCCGACAAACTCACTTGTGATCATCGAGTTCACCGAGTTCATGATCGAGCTTAGTATCCCGAGACTACAGAGTGGTTACATTTACATCCCCGGACACACCGGTGACTAGCGATCCAAACGAAATTGATTCTGCTCGTTCATATGAAACTAGCTATGACATGTTTCGCAGAGTCCGCACTGGCTCCCAAGTTGCCGCCGAGGCTATACTCACAGTCTCACAGTGAGCGATCCCGGTTTAGGGACTAAATCGATCACGCCAGTCTATCTTTGCAGGCTAGTCGTCACCGGTCCGACAAACCATGGCCTCGAAATCATAGTGATTCCCACTCATCAACCATAGTTTCACAAGACTCCAGCATGCGGAGAGTGACGGTCACCGGGCGCAGCTTGCAATATGCAGATCACCGAATTGTTGCACAGGCATTGGAGTTTGAACATTAATGGGCGGTCTAATCCCACTTATCCGCCAATGACTACCTGCCGTGGAAACCGTTGTCTGCACTGTACCTCTTTCCTGTTCAATGATGGGATGCCTATTAACTAACCTTTTGGCAATGAGGCGATGAGGCCCATTAGCGCTAGCTGGTCTACACATGTGAGAGTTCCCTTATTGGTTTTTGAACTAATCCCAGCTAATCCTAGACAAGTACACCTTCCCGTCTTTAAATAGGATGACGTTGTGGAGTGGTTCTCGGAACAACTGGGCTCGTGGAGCGGAAGCAACGCAATTGAGGATTCAGGTGTGAATACTCGGTCCATGTCGATAACCGCGACTGACCCAACTACCAGCAGTGCTACGCCGATACTCGGTGATTGCAAGGCTAATGCGGTGTTGCTCGTCCCAGTTCATCTCATCTATCCCATAAATGGCCAAGGCGAGGTATGTAGCTTTGTCCCGTCCTGCCCGTGTCCTGAATCCGATACACTTCAACTGCTGCGGATTTTCCGTTTCCGATTTTCCCTTGCGATTCCGCCCTTAAAACAGCACCGTAAAACTGGTGACATTATTACGAAAGCTCCTCTCTACTGTGTCCCCGAATACGAAGGTCTTTAGTACATATATAATCGGCAGAGGATTATCTAGGCCCCCTCGGTCCCCCTTCAAACTGGCCCTTTGAAGTCTTTTGCCCCAGATGGTTCTCCCACTGACTGCTTCTCAGAAACGTTTGACACTCCTTGCAGTCACCCTTGTGGTGAGTTTATTCCTGCCGGCTACTTGTCATTGCACTGATGTGAACAGTCGGTGATCTGCTTCCTGCTGGGCTCGGGGAACGAAAAACACACGGTCGATAAACACGCGGCGCAATGGAGTGTCGAAGAAAGCGCTATCTACATTGCTTCGCTCACACACACTGAGTCTCAGTCCCCCATCTCTACCGCAAAACAAAGCGATCCAACTCCTCCTGCCCATATGCTGGACCCTACTCTGATGGACATTAGCTCCCATTCCCCTCGTGCGAATGCAACGCTCATGATCCTCGCCCGAAACGGCGATCTGGATGGAGTTATTACGAGCATGGAGCAGGTGGAAACAAAGTTCAATAGAAAGTTCAAATACCCCTGGGTTTTGTTGAACGAAGTGGAATTCTCGGCTGACTTCAAGAGGCGAGTTGAGATGTCAACTTCCACTATAGTGTGCTAACCGAGTTACAGGCGGGTTAGCGTGCTGACTGACGTCCCCGTCTCTTTTGGTGTAATCCCCCATGACCACTGGTTTCAGCCTGATTGGATCGATGAAGACAGAGCACGCGAAGGTCGCGATAGCTTAGTGAGGCAGAACATAATATACGGTGGTGAGTTTGACCTTCTATTCGTCGTCAGTTCTGTATCCAAAAAAGGATGAATGTCTTTAGGCAGTGTATCGTAAGAAAGGTCAACCTGTATCCGCCAGAGGGCTGACACATTACTCGACAGCTACCGTAACATGTGCCGTTTTAACTCTGGCGTAGGCATTCGCTGTTGACCTGGTGCCATTCTCGACTAATGCTGGTGCTGTACTGCACAGTACTTTTTCAGACACGAACTGCTTTTACCCTACAAATGGTATTGGAGAGTAGAGTAAGAGAAGTTCAAATGAAGTATCATCCGCTTCCTGACCAAACCTGTTTAGACCCGATGTCAGGTATTTCTGTCACATCGACTATGACCCCTTCTTGTTTATGGAGGATAGCAATAAAACCTACGGTACGGGCTTGCAATATGTTTGGGTAACATTTCTCATTCGTGCGGCCTTGATTTCAGGATTCACGATATCGATGCCAGAATGGGAACCCACGATACCAACACTCTGGAGCTCAATAAAGGGTGCGGAAGGTAGCCACGCGTGGTACGACGGTGCTAACTGTTCCCAATTTAGAGTTTATCGCCGAGAATCCGCAGTACGTGCATAGCGATAATTCCATGGATTTTTTATCCGACAACGCTGGTGAGACTTACAACTTGTGCCATTGTGAGTGAATCACCCAAGTGAGAGTCCCTGAACACTGAATCATCCATTAGTCTGGAGCAACTTCGAGATTGCCGATATGGATTTCTGGAGAAGCGAAGCTTATATGAAGTATTTTGAATTTCTGGAAGCAAAAGGAGGGTTTTACTACGAGGTAAGCCACGCTCGGTATATCCTCTTGATGTTTACTAATGTTCTCGCAAGCGCTGGGGGGATGCACCAATCCATAGCATAGCTGTATCGTTGTTTGCTAGTAAGGAGCAGATTCACTTCTTCAAGGATATTGGTTACCGCCATTCGCCGTTCCAACATTGTCCACAGGGGAAAGACTGGCGGAAGGGGCATTGTTCATGTGACCCTAATGATAACTTTGGTACGACATTACTCCATAGTCCGTTTCTTTTTACTCGTGGCTTATCATGATTTTGTTAGACTTTGCCCCAAACTCGTGTTTGAAACAATTTATGCGTCTAGGATAGAAGATCGTATAGATGGACATTTTTTCATTGTAAATCCAGCATTTTACATGATCGTTTGTATTGATAAATACCTCGGGATGATTCGACTACTCTGCAGTAGTCAATTATGTATAGAGTTGGTACAGGTCTCAGATAATTACTTTGTAGCATCAGCTGCGATGCCAGCTCATGTTAAATTATTACTCCTTTCGGCTACGGTCATAAACCGGGGCTCGTTTCCAAAGTAGCCCCTACTCCACAGCAACACCCGTTAAATTCGCCTTACCGACATCGTACAGTCTTGACGGACTGTGACCGACTGTGTCGTTGCTAAAGATGATGACGCCTGTGCGTTATGTTCTCCTTGTCTTGGGCATAGTCGTGAGCATCCACGTCACTCTCGCCTCGAGGCTGGTCTGACTTCTCCATGGCTAGGTTGGCCTCCACTACATCCTCAGCGCCACGCACGAAGAGTATGGCAAGGCCACATCAATGTCGCGCATCACAGATTACATCTCTGGCCCTAAGTCATCGTACCAACCCGTACCACCTCAATATTACAAACCCCCAGAGGCTGTTTACGACCCAGATCGCAAAGCAAATGCAACTTTCGTCATGCTTGTGCGGAACGGTGACCTTGCAGGTATTATGAGCAGCATGAAGCAAATCGAAGATAGATTCAACAGGAAGTTCAACTATCCGTATGTCTTCATCAACGACGAACCATTCACTGATGACTTCAAGAAGTACGCTCTCTATCCCGTTGTTGATAGACCACTCATACTTATCGCGAGCCAGATATGTTTCAGACCTCACTCGCGCGACTGTTGAATTTGGCTTGATTCCTCAAGAGCACTGGGTACAACCTCCTTGGATTGACGAAGAAAAGGCAGCTAAAGCTCGTGAAGACATGGTGAACCATAATGTCATCTACGGAGGTACGTTCCCCCTCTTTCAGTTCGACTTATCTTGCATTGATCCCTCTCGCTTCTAGGCAGCGTGCCGTACGTCGTAAACTTCTACGGCTCTCAATGTTCTCATCCCTCCCCAGGTACCGGAATATGTGTCGGTTCAATTCGGGTGTACGTGGTCAGGTGTACTCTATAAAATGGATCTGATCTTTTGCAGTTCTTCTACAAACAAGAACTTCTCCAGAAATACAGATATTACTGGAGAGTAGAGTAAGCATGGAGGCCCGGGATATTTTTGGGTACTGATTTGTTACTTGCAGGCCCGATGTCAAATTCTTCTGCGACATCGACTACGATCCATTCTTGTTGATGCAAGACCAAAATAAAGTCTACGGTGGGTTTTACAAGTGCCTCCTAGGGCAGGTTATTCAATATATCTTGCATCGACGCAGGCTTCACCGTCTCGCTCTTTGAGTACCAGGCTACTATCCCCACTTTGTGGCACCATGTCAAAGGTGCGCTTACTGGCCATGCTTTTCGCACGACTCGATAGGTATCCGTATTGCAGCGTTCCTCCAGGAAAACCCAGGGCTATTACCCCCCGACAATGCGATGGGCTTCCTCTCCGACAACGGAGGAGATTCCTATAACCTATGTCACTGTGAGGATTCATTCTGACTCGCTTGATTTTCACTGCGTTGAAACCTCGCTGCAACTAGTCTGGAGTAACTTTGAGATCGCTGACATGGACTTTTGGAGAGGAGAAGCATACTCCAAGTTCTTCGATTATTTGGATCACCAGGGTGGTTTCTATTACGAGGTACGTATTAGACATTGCTATCCAGATGAGAGACTCGACAGCCAACCCTTCAATAGCGCTGGGGTGATGCGCCCGTCCACAGCTTAGGTGCAGCTCTTTTTGCACGAAAAGACCAGCTTCATTTCTTCCAAGACATTGGTTATCGCCACGAGCCTTTCCAGCACTGTCCTCAAGGGGATCTCCACTCGAAAGGCAGGTGCTGGTGTGACCCTAGTCAGAATTTCGGTGAGTTTCAGTTTCTATCTAGTAGTCTCTTGGAATTAATGTCTGGTTGGAAGACTACGAGTGGTATTCGTGCTTGAACAAATACGAAAAGTTGTTTTCATAGAATCTTGCTTGGTTCTTGAGCGTCGTGGACCTACCTTGATACTACATGGAATACTTTTGGCAGGTATCCAGCATTCGTTGAGTTACGGTAACTCATATTCTAGATGATGTCGGGTAATGTGTACAACGTCATCTAAGCATCGTGGTTGCGATTGAACGGTCGTAAATATCAGGATTCGCGTCGCGTTCATATGTAAATATCCGCTGTTGCGAGCGAACATAGATTCATCCACAAGTCCCATCGTAGATGGGTCACAGAATCGACTGTGAATAATATTGGAACTGTGCATAACGGTGAGCTTGCAAGGGCTCCACGATTGGCTGAAGATACTTGCCGAGTCGTAGAGACGTGTCCAGTTGGAGCCCAGAGAGCTATCAATGAGTCGATCCACGTACTCTCCGACAAGGGAGTGGGTGAGAGCTGGTTGGAAACGCTCTCTGAGTTGACTGGCCGTTTGATCTCCGAAAGCAGCGAAGCACGGAAGAGCCGAATCTACCAGAAACAGTCAACAAAAATTCTGCGCGGGTAATTGTCAAACAAACTAACCTTTCTGCATCAGCTCAACCAAAGCTGCAAGACGACCGATTTATTAAATATCGGGACTCAGAGAGTCATACCACTTACTGATGATCCTGTCACAGTGCTTCCTCGCGGCTTCGAATCCTTCTCGGAACAACCTTCTAAATTCCAAGTATGCTTCACCGGTGATGCCCCCTAGGATTTCAACGTACTCCGGGGGGAATTTGAAGGGGGCAGCTTCGAACCCAATGTTCCCAGGAGAATTCGATAGCATGAACCCAAAATCAATGTGGACCAGGTGTCCTTCGCGGTCGAGTAGGATGTTTCCATTATGTCGATCTGTAATTTGGAGGAGATATGACGCAATCGAGTAGTCTCAGCGTAAGATGGTCGTTATTCCGCATAG
>JBBPJZ010001013.1:0-10839 GCA_038089015.1 Chalciporus aff. trinitensis
GTAGCGACGTTCCCTGCACGCCAGTGCCAAGGAAGTGGTACTAGGACAAGAGCAGCGCAAATGAAGGAAATCGTTGGCAGCTGGGCGAACATGGGTGGCGTATTGTTTCGTACTCGCTCAGCGGTAGTGTCCAGGAAGGGGGGATCAAAACTAGTCAGAATCCAAGAGGAGCACATACTGACATGATTATAAGGACATCAAACAAAGGAGAAAGTCCAAAACGCGTAAGAGTGCACAATGGGGGCTCGGCTATCAAGAACAAGCGGGAATTCCATGTCAAACTCCGCCTCGGTTGTATTGTCCCAGGTCAGACTTCAGTCGTTGATGCATGATGGCGGCGAGAAATTCACAGTCCTTGTCAAGTTGTCCTCGGTTCGTTTGGCCTTCAGCTATAGATATCCAGATTGTCGCCGGTTCGCTGCCCCGCTCATCAGATAGTCGAGAGTAGGTGACACTTCTCTTTCTTTCAATCTCTTCAGTGACGAAAGTCGTCAGCTTTGAAAAAGTACCCACTAGCTCACCCTCCCCACCTATTTTTGTAGCCTGGCGGAGATAAATGCAGTGTTTTCGTGACTTTGTATAACAGCTTGTATTGCATTGGGATTATGCTCCCTCCAATTTGCATGAGTGAAAGCATCAATGATGATCACAGTCATCTTGCTACTCCACCTTGAAGACTAATATACACATGGATCAGCCATACACGAGACAAGGACAGACTGGGAACAATACGCCGCCCTCCTGGATTCCCACTTGCCCGCGAAGAGCACGGTTTTCAGGCCACAAACCATTAGAGCTAGTAGTAACCAGGTTGACGTTCCAAAGCGCGATTTCGAATCCATCCCGTTCACTTTTGAATTGTCATTCCTGAGCCTTTGTCAATGCAGTGGAAACCTGCCGTAGCCGACGGCGGGAAACACTGAGACGAACAGGTGGACAAGAGGAACCGATACAATGCAAACATGAGTTTGAACGGCTGTGTTGAGTCACCCCGCTCTTTCTCACGGCATATGCCAGGTCCGCCCCCTCGTTGGCCTTGTCGTGCGCCACAACGGCAGTGCGTTATCCTCAGACTGCATGTGCTCTTTTGATTTATGGCAAAGTCCAAACACTTCCGAGAACACAGAACTATCGAGCTCACGACGACTTTCATTGGATGACTAACCACAGGTAATAATCTGGGGATAGAAGGTCACGCGATGCCAGTTTACCAACTATCGGTCAAAATTCACAGTAAAGTTGCTATTAAAGGGCGAGTGTTTATCTTTTCGACGAATAGAAGACTCAAGCCTCAAGGGGCTCACCCGATATTAATTCTTTAATGTTATTGCAGGGCTGCTTTCATGTGTCGATCACAACCAAAATCGGTTTCGGGCTTCTAGACTGGAAGATCGATTATTTCTCGTCTTGTCACACAAACACGGTTTATTGCACATAGAAACAAATTCGCGCACACTCCTACGCCGCGCTCCAACTTCCATGGTTTTTCCACTATTATCCTGAACTAACTTCCCGTCTCTACCATCCCGATCCACCACAAAATTTCCCAAACTCCATGATAGAACGTCGAATGGATAAATCGTTCACGGGATCGTTGAAACCCCGGGGTCAAGATGATGGTTACTGTGACAAACGGGTATCACAGGGCTGCAGCTAGCGGTAGCCTGTGGTTATTTTATAGATCCAACCGCAGGAATTCAGAAGACTTACATGCGGTCCCGTTCATGCGATGGTGCAGATGATTCCTGGGCCGTCAGAGCTTTGGTCAGTAGGAACCTCTGACTCCGATGGCTCTGGAGCAGACGTGAAGAGCAGTTAGATGAATGAGTCTATGGGTGACGATCGCGAGAAAGACGATTGATGATGACGTAGAAGCACGAAACGGGGGTTTCTGACTGCTTTGTTCTCAAAAAAAAAAACCTGGTCTTTATACGATTTCACTTGTGAGGCGGGTTGAGGTCAGATTTTCTCTGTCCCCCTAATCTGTCCTGGTAGCCAATCTAATTCAGTCGGGCTCACCCCTGCGGCTCGTTAAGTTGCCAGGACATCTGCAGCGGTAAGTGGCCTGAGCTGCCTGCTTCAGAATAGGTTGCCAAACAGATTGATGGAGCTTGCAGCATGATTGATAGAGAGGTACGGGGTTTCAGATCTATAGTATCGTGCGCCTTGTTGTCAAAGAGCACTATCTGACGCCTATATAGACAACACACCCATCATGACAGTAATATCATGCCATTGCAAGTTGCGCGAATAAAGCTTCCATGACTTTCTGTTCCTGACTGTTCCTTTTCACTGTAGCCTATCATCCTAGTGAAATGGCATCGGCTATTAGAGGGCATTGGTGTATGTTGCAAATACATCACATGTTAATCACCGAGTACGCCCCAGAGTGAACTGTTCTATCACGGTGGGTACATGCGAATGGGTGTTTGGAGGTGGAAAAAAATATGCCAAAGTGTGTGCCGGAGTTGAAGATGAAACCCGAAGGCCTGACGGCTGAACGTTGGACCATCGTACCAAGGAATACTCAAGTAATGCGATGGGAGTGCCAGTGATGTATCATTGACAAGTTAGCAACCACCTCAATTTCTGTTCGAATGCCTGGAATGCGACGTGAGTGAGCCGGAGCATAAAATAATGTTGGAGATCCAGCTTTCGCTACAATACGCTTACATAAGCTAGAGTATAGTAGGAGGTAGATCTTGTATCCCTACTCCCTACGTGTTTGACAGAGCTCAGACAAACACGATATATTCCGTACGAACTCGATCGCATCGCCTACGAATTCTAAGAAATAACAATGTGAACTCACAGGAAACCAACATTGTTGCAAAGACCGACAATGAGACAACTGCTGCAATCGAGGTCGGCTGCCTGATATGATGGCTGGGCGACGTGGCCCAAGCTCTAAACCTTCCCTTTCAGAGGAGAGATCCCACATACTGTCACAAATTTGTTCCTGCTGTAGCTTCGAGTTCTACATCTCTGGTTATCATTCGACATCTTCCATTTCTTCCTCCGATGGATTTATTCCACCTTTCCAACTTCAAACTCCAAGTTCATCTCATATGAGTCTTGTGAGAGTCTATATTCAGAGCAAATCCCCTCGATGTCCTGAGCACTGGAGTTGGTGGAGAACTCCGGCCATGGCGGTCCTGATAATTGGGTCAGGCGGTAGTAGCTCAGGGTCCTCGCATGAAGAATACATATGTCATAGCACACCCTCTCATATGCCTCGCTCGCGGGGTCTAGCAATACTGAATTTTGACCTTCATTTGTAAAAGGTAATGATGGTTTGATGTTGGAGTTGATATGGGCCACCATTTCATTCAACATTTGTGCGCTCTTGCATGAAACTTTGCCTTTCTATGGATTATCGATAT
Source organism: Chalciporus aff. trinitensis (assembly GCA_038089015.1). Classification (NCBI taxonomy): domain Eukaryota; kingdom Fungi; phylum Basidiomycota; class Agaricomycetes; order Boletales; family Boletaceae; genus Chalciporus; species Chalciporus aff. trinitensis. The sequence goes on from JBBPJZ010001013.1 coordinate 3,384, forward strand.
TGGTTATCGCTTAGATCTCAGAGAGCGAACAACTGCACGAACAGATCTAAGTATTAGTCGTAGAATAAGCACTGCTGTGTTGGTACAATATGTGCCGAGTTTGATCGACGCCCAAAAAGGGTATGCCCAACACCAGTGTTTTCAGGCCAATGTGTGTTCTGTTCAAGAGCGACCTGTTTCAAGCCCGACAGGTTGATCAAGTTCCTAATGTCGTAGTAATGTGCACAGCGACACTGCGATGAGTCCAGGGATCCCAGACAATGGCTATGGCACTCCGCAGTGAACGATGGCCCAAACGGGTGGTTGGACGATTGGTTCAGGTCAAAAGCGTTTCATTTGGCTCAGGTGAAGTACCCAACTCTATCCCACTACACTGCATCGCGGTTAGGAACACCGTGCCTGTCACACCCTCGCTGAGGCTCGCTCCCCTGAGATACTCTCCAGTATTTCCACTGCCCGTACTTTCCACCGTCGTATATTCGGTGTCATGTACTCCTTCGTGCCTCTCGAGTCCATCTCTTCCAATTGCTCGAAATTTCATCCCATCATTCTATATCCCCAGAATCCGCGGCCGCAATCCCCTTCGATTCTGATCATTTGTGGAACTACAGTTCCAGGTTCTACAGGGTGATCGCACGAGAACCTATCATACAAAGCTTCTGAGGACCAAACTTCATTCACAAATCAACCTGGTAAGCCCCCTTTACCAATGCTGTGAAGTTCCATCCCAGAATTACCCATCCGTTTTCACTCACGGAAAGATAGCTATCACGATACTAGAATACCGAAATTCAAATCCCAAGATCCAAATATTCACCCTTTGAACAGTTGGCTTTCGATCATCTGTGATAACTTAGCCCGTTCAGCGGCGCACGTGTATGAATGGATGCTATCAATGTGAAAAAAAAACAAGGGAATGTGGTAGGATTTCTCTAACATGGTTAACACTACAGTGATACTAATGCGTTTTCGATAACAGCTCATGGAATCATCAATCACCACGTGTACGCCTGTACAAAAATAAGAATGCAGGGAAAGATCGTTTGAGTAGCTCGGCGCTACACATAAGGATAGCGAATAAATAATGTGTCTCGGGGCAGGGAAATATTTTTTCGGCGCGAGAAATGAGCAAATGAGTTGCTGATGAAGCCATGATTAGTCTAAAGGAAAGTCAGGAGCACGTAAGTTAGCATACTTACTGTTACATCTGGGTTGGGGAATCAAGCAATGACACAAATGCCATAACTTGAAAAGCCGAGACTGCGTTCGTAGTCGGCAGGGACATCGGCTTGAGAGCCAGGATCGCTTCCTTGGGTTGGAGGGGTCCAACTCGAAGCCTGAGGGGAGAGAACTGTGTCGATAGATACGAGTGCGTCCATTGGATGAGATTTAGCGCGGCTAGATGGTAAGCGCAAGAAGGCTCGGATAGGCTGGGTTTTTCTAAACTGCAATCCAGTCGTTTAAAAGAGTTTTTAACCTCCCACTTTCCCACTGACCGACTCATCAGCGTCGGACATTGTCTGAGTTGATAACCATTGTCTCATTTTCGTGGTCAAACACCATCAAGATAGGACACAATGGCAAGACGGGACACAATAGGTTAAATTCACGTGACATGAGAACGCCAGTAAGAACAACAAAGTGAACGAAGGGGTTAATGTTACATATCCATATGTGGAATGAGGTAAACGAAAGAGTCTCTCCAAACACCTCGACGAATCCGAATTCATATATATATGCAGCATCTTGCTCTCAAAACGAGCTATGCAAGATATGGTAATAAATAAAGTGGATCAGTCCGAGCGCGGAGCTGCAATGAGGTGGCAAAGGTGAGATAGGAAGGCGAGACTCCCAATTTGCAGGTATTCATACCTTCGCAGACAAAGGGACTCGGAGCTACGCGGCTCATGCGACAGTGCAAAACCCATAAGACCTGCCACCACTGCTGGGAGTGTGATCACCACTGCCATCCACAGGGGTATCGGTTTATGACGAGGCACAGCTGCCTTTGTTCGGAGTGATTGACGGGTCAATGAAATTGTCAAGAGAGAAGAATGCTTCCATGATAGTACTTCAAGGTAGATTGATCAACAGGGCGAGCGAGGAGAACAATGGGGATTCCACTGAACGCCGGAGCTCTCTTTAACCGTACAAGACCGCCTCCTACATTCACTCGCCATGATTTTCGTCAACTGTCTGCTTTGATACCAGCATTGTCTAAGTCGAATGGATCATTGTTCGATCATAGTCCGCACAGGCTATGATTCATCTTTGATGCCATTTCGGCAAGCACTTGACATAGTCACTCCATTATACCGTGACATTTGACATTGACCACATATTAGCAGCATGTCGGAGTCCAGATGGCATCCAGCATCCAAAAGCTTGGTGAGCAGTGCGCAAGATTCGCAACAAACACGGTTCCAATGAAGCTCTAATCATCCCCTGCCCAGTCGCAATGCCCGACTCCGTTCTATATTCTTACTAGCATTCCTTGGTAACACCTGATTCTCCCCACTGGCAGATGAGGCCCTCCATGAGCGGAAGACAGTCGTATTGCGTTCACAGTGCTCAATTGGCAGTACCCTGCATATGTGTTGAACTTATGGTGAAACTCTCTTGACTCGTCAATAACCACGCTTGTCAGAATTTCTGGCACCCTCTTCAGGCATCGCTCCTGATTACGTCGACTAGGGCTAAGTTAACATTTGCTCGATTGTGTTCGGGCTAGTTCTGGCTGCAACCAAGCCTTGGTTCACTTGCCATATATATGGTTCTTTCCGCAACGAGTGGAGTTGAATGCTTGGCATCTGCTGGGGCCAGGTACTCGAATCATGATTCAGGAATTCCAAGCGGAGAAGTTTGGCGAGTGACCAAGGATAAATATCGAATCATATTCCAAGCAAATGAACGAGATTGTGTGTAGATCAATTAGTATGGATACACGTTATTTGGAAAGGTCTAATGCGGCAGCGTAAAAGAATGACGAATGATTGGGGAATACATAAGTCGTGATATCGTGCGTTGGTGCACGAACGATGCTAAAATGAATATATCAAGATCAAAGAGTTCAAACAATATGTGCAGCATCAGGGATCGGGACACTGTCCATGGAAATTTCCAGAAAGGGGCGGCTGGATGGTGTCGACGAAGTAATGAAGTTCACATCCTTTTCGTCAAAGACTTTGTTCGTTGAATAAGACTCGGGAGAGGAGGAATGTTTGCGATCAGCAGGGGCGTATACGAGGAAAGAATCGGTAGAGATCATGGGCGCCCGTGGAGCAAGGTGAGCTCTGCGGCAAATATGAGCGACGTAAGGTGTGCGTGAACAAAAAATTACGGTACCTGCTCGAGAACGCTGACGACCCGAAGAGCCCGAGTATCGCGGCTAATCCTGACCGATAATTCTTGCAAGCTTCCGCAGCAAACCCGAAGTAAGCGAAGAAAACGAAAGCACAAGCGACAGGCATCCAGCGTGTGATCTGCAAGGCGACCACGAAGAAATAATCTTGCGACCATATGATGGTAGGATACTGGCCAACGCGGGAGAAATCGTAGTGAGTGTCGTCCCAGCTCACCCAGGGTTCCACAGAATGTGCAGAAACGTTGATCCAGATCATCAACGAGGCGATTGGTACGGTGCATAGGACCTCCGTAGATGCCAGTGCCATGAGCCTGAAATAACGACTGGCATTGACAGAGCTATTGGACGCCAGGAACTGATTAAATTGTGCCCGGCGGTAGTAGAACTCGCGCAGTGAGAGTCCTGAACAGAGATGAGAGGGATCCAATCAATTTATAATGGCGTCTTACCGCAGTACACCGCGGAGACGAGGCCGATGATTATTGGCCAACTATCGGTGAGGAGGAATGCAACAATAGTGTTGTATATATATGGGTAACATCCAACTCCTTCATAGATGTTGAATCGATGACCCTGCACGACATATTCTACAAGGATTCAAGGCGATGCTAAAAGTTGAGAGGAAGATGCTTACGGAGAGCAATAAAAATCAAAGGCCAAAGTACACAAAGTAACGTATCGATGAGAACAACTCGACGCTTCTGCACAAACCATCAGCCCGCGCAGTTTCGACGAAGGAACCAACATACCTCGACCGGAGTAATCGTAACTGCATGAACTCGGGCAATGTGGTACAAACGCCGATTGATGCACAAAGAAGCCGTGGGGATGGCCACCGAGGATCCCATCATAATACGAATAGCTGGATAATGCGTGAGTCGCTTTAATGAGACAGTAAACCTAGTTACACACATATATCACACCATACTGGGGCAGAGTTGATGACATTTCCGTTCCAGATGACGGAATTGACAAATGCGTTGAGACAGGAGAGTGCTGTCCACATCATGTAGTAGCAGGTGCCCGAGTTCCATGCTTGTAAGTGCCAGGGAAGCGGAATGCATGAGACGATGAAACCCAGAAAAGCGAAGATAGGGAACAGAGGATAGTCGAATCCGTTCATCGAGTATACGGGCGTGAAGGAAAAGGGGGACAAGTAAAGACATGGCGGAGCATCCTCCCTTGATAAATGTCATTGGAATGCGAGCTAACAAGGCCTGAGAGGCCTGAGACAGACCGTGCTTTGTTCAGATTAGCCAGGAATGATTGCCGGAAGAACAATGCAGAATTGACTCTTGATTGTCCGAAAATGGCAGGCCCAAGTACTGTTACCCGCTTTTAGCTCAACCACACTCAACTCGAGACGATTGGACAATGACAACGGTCACCACGATTGTCCTTTCATGATCACTTATAAACCCCTTGAAACCCGCATGGACCCCCATTCCCTGAGTCCGCTGGTCTCAGCATCTGATTGCTGCCCCTTCGTATCCCCAGTACCTCAGCTGGAACTATGGATTCATTTACCTCCCTAGCTGATATCCTCTCCCAACCCATCGAAGATGACACGGCATCTTCATTCCCAGAAAACGAAGATAGCCAGTGGCGCCCAGCTACTTTCTGTATAATATCATGACATTGTTCGTCTTCTGTGTTCTTCTCGGAGTGCTCAGGATCTCAAGACTGCGACTTAGTTTCTATCATCACATATACGCATGTGGTCTCCATGTCTTAGAGACACCATCATTAACCCGTGCCTGCTATAGTTCGTATTTCGTTCTCTACACTTTCATTCTCCGCTGGAACGTAGCTCACTCACCGTTTTAGGTGTATTTGTGCTTGATGCACACATATGTTGCTTCGTCTTTCTTCAATGGGGTCTTGCCAGCGTACAATCACACGTCTGGATGTAGCCTTACCAGTCTTATTTATTTCATTGTATCTGTGCCCATCGTGGCTTCTTGCCTCACATTCCTTCGGTGCCTCTGTTTCCTCTGATACTTAACCAATCCACCTGTACCATTCTTATTCGTAATTGTACTGAGTATACACGGTTGGTTCTGACTCAATCTTTCGATATCCAATTGTGCGCTTTTCACAGGGTTGACTTAGTTCCGTATGGCCAACATCGCCGCGAGTCAATTAACTTAAAGTGGGAACGGGAACATGTTGTTAAGCCCGTAGCCATAGCAGGCCGCCTCGACCTCTCAGCAGTGGCGGAAGGAGCCTGGTACTTACTAAGCTTTGATGATTCCAGAAAGCACTGAAAAGCCAATGCGGCTGAAAGAGAGATCAGAGATCGTGTTATAACATACCCTACCACCGGTCCTATCCGAGCAAGTCGTCAAGAAAATCTTGCATTTCGGTTCTGGCGTCTTTCTGTAAGTTAGTCTCAGTCGGCAAAGGGGGTGCCTCGATGATATCATTTTCTTTAAATACTTAGCATGAACCCGAGGATAAATGCGTGAATTACGAACCTTTCTTCCGCTCCTTGGGAGCCATCGGCTTCGATCGTAGCGTACTCGTCTTTGCTCTAAATCTCTCTTTTAGATCTATCCGATGTCAAGTAAGTCGTTAATACTGTTCTGGAATCTATACTAGAAAGATTAGGAAGATGACGTATATACGAACCTCTATTAGCGTCGGCCACAGCTTTCTCGCGACTCATCTGCTCGAGCGACTCGTCCCATTCGATCGTCTGTACGCGGCCCTTTTTCGACTGTGCAGGAGGCTGCTTGTGAGAGCTTATATGCGCCAGCGAATGGTCTATCTCATCATCGTCTTCCTCGGCGTCTCCACCGGCGCCAATCACAGGTTCCGCCTCTAATATCCTCTGCTTTTCCAAAAACGTAGACAGATCAACCTCCGGTTCTTGAATCTCCTCACCTAAAACCCCCAATCCAGAGCTCTCAACACCCGATCCACTCACTCCAAGGCCCAAAAGCACAACAATACACACGCACCATCCGAATCCAACTGAGGTTCGTCCTCCTCATACCGATCCGCATTCGACACCAGCTGACGTCTTGAGAACTTTTGTCGCTGCTCTTCTGCTTCTTCTTCATCGAGTTCCTCGGGTTGTTCGTCCTCTAGTAGGAGACGTTTCGTGAATTCGGCTGGGCGCCCGAAGGAACGACCGCCGCGTCCTCTGGCGCGGAGGTATTTGCCGAGACCGCCTCTTGATTTACCTCTGCCTCGTCCGCGTCCGCGAGGTTGACCCTCTGATGTGTTGGGTGTAGTGGTATCGTCCATCGTGCAGTGGTGGTATGGAGTATCGACGGCCCGGGACCTGCGAGGTGTCTGGGTTTCAACTCCGAAGATGTCAAGACCCCTGTCTGTTCGTAACGCCGATGATCGAAAGGCTCCGATGATTTTTTTGCATGGTACATAGGTACATGACGGTAGGAGGGAAATATTCTAATGCTACATCGATATCTAACCAACTGGGTATCCCAATACATACACCTAAGAACAAACACCGGATGGAGAGGAACGAGGAAGATAAATATCAATCGTCAGATGGAACAAGACCCCGAGCGAAAACATCATATAACAAATAAAGAAACAGGCAAATGTGAATGAACAGACCAATTATCAATACAACGATAGCATTTTGAATTTCATCCTCGATATAAGCAATAATGCGGCGAGGGAGGGATCGTGGCGGTCGAGAGAGAGGTGCAGGCAAGGAAGGTGGAGGAGCGGGGCGTGAGGTATTTTCGGCGCAAGTGAGACGGGGAACATCACGACGCGGCCAGGGTAACGAAGGGGGGTGCTCGAATACGAGCTTTTGGGACCATGCGTCTTGACGCTGCTTATCGAGCCACTTGGAGAAGCAATAATCTGCGTATCCAGCGCTATCAAACTTGGCAACGCCGGACTCGGTCTCATAAAAGTCCGATCTTCGAATGTACTTGCGTGGCGGTGCGTCTGAACACCGGTCCCCCTCGAGGGTGTAGAGGTCAACTTGGAAATCAGGGTGGTCGGAGAGACAATCTTCATAGATGGACTGACAATCCGTCTCTGCAGGAGGCTCCGGTGATTTCTGACATGGAGTATCGTATTTCTGCAAACGCTTTCAGATGAATGTTC
>JBBPJZ010001014.1:0-10838 GCA_038089015.1 Chalciporus aff. trinitensis
TTCAAGGGAAGCACCTGAAATGAGTGCAAAACATATAGTTTAGGAGATTTCTCAGAAGAAATGACATATGGCTGCTTTTGGATATTACCCCTGGGTGATGTCACTGTTCACTGTGCCTGGCCATGTACAGTCGAAGCTGTAATAACCCATACCCCTCGGGAAAGGCCTGGGAGTATGGGTTATCACAGCGTATAGGTTAAGGTAAAGGTCGACTAGGGTATGTGAATTCTCTATATAGATCAAGTAGAAATAGAATCTATGTCGAAAATGAAGCTAGAGCAAACTCTACAAAGCTGTACTAGCACTACTTGAGTTTCGTGTGGGACGTGGCTCAACAGGCTCGTCGGGCTCTGATGAATTGCTCTCCACCTCGCCACTCTCTGCCCTGTTTGCTTCCCATCACGGCCCGACAGATGTCCGCGTCAGTTGCATCGAAGACGTTGTGCGTTTCGGCTGCGGGGTTGAGAAGCTCTGTGAGGTCCATCCTATTCGAGTGTTGAAGGACCCCAGTGGCCTGCAGATCGTCTAGAGTCACAGTCGCTGGACGGAGAAAAAATATGGATTATGTACCTAAATTTCCAAATGGAGTATGGATCCGGAGATATCCGAGTCAAGATATGGGTTATGGACCCTCGAAAATCATATGGGTTATTGGTTATGGGAGAGTTATGGGTTTTGCCCGCCAAACCAACTCGGGAAACCCGAAATCCCATGTGTTATCACAGCGTATGGGTTATTACAGCTTCGACTGTACTGGTGAAATGTTCGTGTCATTTTCGCTTATGTAATCATTTTTGCACCGTTCCTGTGCCTTCTGAATGAAGAATGCGGCTGTGTTGAGGTAACAATAGATTTTGCAATACAGTATATCTGTAGTCAGACCGGAGTGTACTCAATTCTAGCAGGTCGGGACTCATGACTATGCTATCGTCATTCCTGCAAAATGGTACAATGGTAATTACTGCACATTTTGCAACTGCATCCCAGGATCTGGTGACGAAATGGAATAGAATTATTACCGACAATATGCCATTAATTCCGAGCTAACAACAACTACAGGAGCCTACGGCTGTGTAGTGTAGACTGTAGGTTCTGGTAGGTGTTGGGTTCTTGATAAGTTATCGGAGGCCCATATGTTAAGAGCATTTTCGTGTATGGGCTCCAAAGTGTCCAAAGGCAGCTGGCGTCGAATGGCAAGCCAGTTAGGCACCTCGGAAAGGATCTAAAGTAACCGGACCATGCCTTTCCGAACCTACCTCAGACCCCGCTTCCAGACAAGTTCTCGTGCAATGTTTTTGAGGTCACTCTGGGTGCTATTGGTCGACCGTGTGGTCGATATGTGCGTAGGATGTGAGCCACCACCCAAGTCCAGGTCGATGAGCTCATTAATTAATGCTTCGGCCCGGCATTTTCCGCCCTCTCAACCGCAAATTTCATCCGCACTGGTTTCAAGCACACTAAATGGGTCAATCACAGTCCTCATCCTCGTCAGCGACACCCTCGAGCTCTACCTCGTTGGCGTCTACACCATCGCCAGCAGGATGCCCAATGCACCGTTCAGACCCTCCGCCTACATCGTCAGGCTGTCCCATTCAACACTCTTCGAATTCGCCACGAAAAGCTGGCAGCTGTCCCATTGACCACTCGTCCGCGACAATCAACCCACTCAACCAGATGCCTTCCCTCCCGCAAACTCCATTAGACAGCTCTGTCCAACTACCAACAGAGCGCACCCAATCATCAATACCACGCTCTGTTGAGTCCGGACCAAAAGACACATGGGAGTATCCTTCGCCTCAGCAGTTCTACAATGCGCTCGTTAGGAAGGGTTGGGAGACACCTGTGGAACATGTAGAGACCATGGTTGAGATTCACAATTTCTTGAACGAGCGTGCTTGGGGTGAGGTGTTAAAATGGGAGATGCGTGTCGCTCAGTAAGAGTCCCTTTGATCACAGAGGTAAACTGGCTGATTATACACCTGGTCACTTCAGACCTGGTGATGAAGAGCCTCATCTGGCTAAATTCAAAGGACGTCCTGGAGAGATGTCTCCCAAGGCGCGTTTTTGGACGTTTGCTGGCTGGCTATTGCCATCACGGTTCAGGTATGTCTGAAAATATACCATGTACCAAGTCAATGAACTGACATTCTACAGCTCTGAGCCGCCTTTCGATCGACACGACTGGATAATTCGCAGACCACGGACAGGGGAAGAGGTACGATATGTGATTGATTATTATTCAGCACCCCCGACACCAGACGGGGAGCCTGTATTCGCATTGGACGTTCGACCTGCGTTGGACAGCTTCGAAAGCGTCAAGACGCGGATTGCTGTTGGATCCAGCGAATTATGGGAGGAACTCGGTCAGCGTGCGTGGGGACAGCGATCATGATATTCAGGTAATCCCATCAGCATATTCATATGATACATCCTGGATATACATTCCCATAATGATAACACATAGAGCCTCTTCCCTTCTCACAGTCGGATGCATACGATGTTATGCATCTATTCGTAGTCAAATGTGGCACTTGAGTAGGGTTGTCGACATTCATCTCGGTAGGGTTGAAGAAGTGTAAAGGCAGAATATGTTACCCAGCTGTCTGGCTCCTTGGTGCGCAGAATGACGTGAATGACGATCGGGGTTACCTCGTCGTCGTCGTGAACAGCGTTGGGAAAGAGCGTAGGATTGTAGATGAAAACTTATTCTAAAACTGGGCAGTGCTGTACTGTTGCGAGTTTTCTTTGGCGTGTGCAGGATCGCTTGCAGATCGACTCCGAAAGCGACGAACAGCACCGCACCACTTAGCGTACGATCATTCACAATTGTTGATATCCCTACATCACCCACGACGAGCACGACCGACCACCAGCGATCATGGACAGGCCAGCTGGCCCACGACAGCCCGACAAACGCAATGAGGCGTACGAGTCCATCTTTGGCCGTCCGTCTGCGACTCACCACCACGGCGTGAATCCTGGAAATCCTGGTCCATACTACGGCCAACCTCCGCAGAATCCTCCGTATCATTCCCCTGCGAATCAGTATCCCCCGCCTTACAATTATTATCCCCAACCTATCGACAGACGGACATCTCACCCGTCCTCATTCACCCCCCAGCAGGGCTACTACACCCAACCTCAACATCCCACGCACACCCAGTCAGCAGCATCTCAGACCCACCTCCCAGCTGCACCTCCCTACCAACGCCAACAACAGTTCCCGCATCGTCCAAATGCTCTTGCACCCCGAAGTGTTCATGGTCGTGCCCCATCAGTCGCCAGTGTACCAAACACGACGGCAATCATTCCTCCAAAACCAGAAGATTCCCCAGATGCTGCCCTTGAGCCCCTCACCAGATCAGGCCTTACGCCCGCTCAAGCTTATCAGGCGCAGGTATATCGTAATAACCCTCCCCCTCAGAATGGCAGTGCTGCCGGCCCTCCTAACGAGATTCCTCGCCTGGATCTAATCGACCCAGACATTGGCCGTCTAAGCATCGACTTTGACACAGAGGAACAAACTAAGGTCGATTCTAATGAACCCTCGAGCGAGTTGCCATGGGCTCAGTCTGCAGAACACACACGTGGGTTGCGCCGTTCCTTATCTGGTTGGCGTGCTGCACACAATGCTAATTCTGTGCCTCTCTTCTAGCTATCGCACCCTCCCCTCAAGCTCACTACACGCAGCTGCCTCAGAATCGCCAATCTAGCCCGCTCTCTTTCAAGTCTGACGGGAGCAGTGCCCAATCTTCCCGCCCCCATAACCTCCATCTTGACACTGCTCTCATGGCAGGTTCCCGCTCCTCAGTCGCCACCGCTTCTCCCGCATCATCTACCCTCGTTGACCATTCCATTGGTCACGCAACGTCCTCACGTCGCTCGTCAGATTCCGCGAGGACAGTTCCCCCTCCTTTCCGCCGCGACCGTACGGCGCAGGACAGCAGGACAATGTCGATGTCCTCTACCTCAAACTCTATGCGCACCGTATTGGAAGCTCGTTCACGTCCCCCGGTCCCCCAGGCCCTTCAAGGCGGTCGTAACTCGCCTACGACTTCTCTAAAAGCTCCCGCAGCACGCACTCGCACCCCCTTCGTCTATCCTGCATTGCTTTCCCGAGTATCCGAGGCTTTCAAGGAACGCATCACACTAGCAGATCGCATCAAAGATGGGCTCACATACAAAGACGCCTTTGACGGTCGTGAGGCAGTGGACAAGATCGCGTACATCATCAAGACTACCGATCGAAACTTGGCACTGCTGTTGGGTCGAGCATTGGATGCACAGAAATTTTTTCATGATGTCACCTATGACCACCGCCTGCGGGACAGTGCGGCGGAACTCTATCAGTTCAGAACGAAACTGAGTCCATTCGTCAGCGGAGAACTGGCCGCTATCGAAGACGTTGACCACGAGGACGCGGATGGCAAGTCTCCCGTGCAAGGCAAGGCGGATGAATTGAGGGAGTCAATGGCGTCCACTGGGCATGAATCAAGCGACTCTCACGAGAAGGATTCTTCTCCGGTGGCTAAAGCCGAGCTCAAAGAGTCGCAAGGCACGGAGTCCATCGACGAGATACCTCTTCCCACCGGTGTTTTCACTCTTTTGACCGATTGCTATTCGCCTACATGCACGAGGGATCAGCTGTGTTACAGCATCGCGTGTCCGAGACGATTGGAGCAACAGGCGAGGTTGAATATGAAGCCTCAGCCCGGTCTTAAGAAGCAAATTTCACGAGAGAGTTTGGGTGATCTTGTGGTAGGTAGCATTATATGCGTGGCCGTGGGAGACTTATGCAATGTTCTTGCAGGAACCTGGCACGCTTTGGATACATTCGGTACCCCAAGAAGTCGTCAACAGTGTTTCTGATACGGAGAAAAAGCGACAAGAAGCCATCAACGAAGTTATTTACACGGAACGCGACTTCGTGCGAGATATGGAGTACCTTCGAGACGTATGCGCAGCCTCTATTCAATCTCCACGCATGTTCATGTTTATTCTTTCCTTAGGTCTGGGTCAATGGTCTGAAAGACAGCGACATCATCCCTGCAGACCGCCGTACCGATTTCATCCAACAGGTCTTCTGGAACATCAATGAAATTATCGCAGTCAATACGCGTCTTCGGGACGCTCTCAACAAACGCCAAAAGTCCTACGCCGTGGTCGAGAAAATCGGTGATATCTTTCTTGAGCATGTGCCCCATTTCAACCCGTTCGTGTCGTACGGCGCCCATCAACTGTACGGGAAATATGAGTTTGAAAGGGAGAAGAGCTCCAACACTGCATTCGCGGCGTTCGTCGAGGTATGTCTCTTAGTAGATTAACGAACCAAAACGACTTACCACAGCATGACTTCCTGTACATAGGCTACGGAGAGGCTGCCCGAGTCTCGCAAGCTTGAGCTGAATGGTTACCTCACCAAGCCAACGACTCGTCTTGCGCGATACCCGTTGCTGCTAGAAGCCGTCAATAAGCATACACCAGAAGACAACCCGGATAAGCAAACGCTTGTGCAAGTTGTCGGTATAATCAGGGAGTTCCTCGCGAAAGTGAATGTGGAAACTGGGAAGACTGAGAATCGGTTCAACTTGCTTCAACTCGACCAGCAGCTGGTGTATAGGCCAGGAGAGCAAGTGGTGAGCATGTTTGTTTAATCCGAAGTATTCTGCGTCTGAGCATGGTTGCCTCCAGGACCTGAAACTACAAGATCCTTCCCGAGAGCTTGTTTATAAGGGCACCCTGAACAAACGTGGGGGATCACAAGGAGATAGCGGAGATTTGTTGGTATATCTCTTTGACCATGCACTCCTGATGGTCAAGCAGAAGTCTAAGCATGAACAGTATAAGGTGTACCGCCGTGTATGTTATTTCTGCTCTTCCATTATTCTTCGATGACCCTGACCAAGACTTATTTCCCTATAGCCGATACCTCTGGAGCTTCTGCTCATTTCTGCCCAGAGCAAAGATGCCATCAAGAGGGCCGTGAGCCGAAGCGCACCCTACCCGCCTCAAATCCCAATCAAGGTTGATGGCAAAGGCGACTTTTCGATCACGTTTGTGCACCTTGGGCGGAAGTTTTACCATTTGACACTCTGGGCGAGCACCTTTGTGAGCCATCGGAAATGGATAGACACCATCATAAAACAACAGGATTTATTGAAGGAACGGAGTTCGGTCTTCGACACGGTGACCGTTTGTGAAGGGTTCTTCACTGGTTCGAATACGGTAAACTGTGCTGCACCGTTCGGTCAGTTTTTGCGCTATAAACTACCAGGACCGAACTGATGGCATTGTAGCGGGTGGGAGACGAATAGCCTATGGTACAGATGACGGTGTCTACCTCTCAGACCTGCGGCAGCCAAACAGAGATCCCATCAAGGTATTGGCTTTACTGGACGTCTCACAGGTGGATGTTCTCGAAGAATATCAACTTCTCATCGTTCTCGCAGGTAGGCTGTTTTTACCTGACTGCTACTCACACCTGATGCGCGTATTCCGCAGAGCGACAAGTGATCACTTTCCCGTTGGACGCCCTTGACCCTATGGACCCCGTGGCTGGTCTAAAGCGTGCTAAGCGAATATCTTCTCACACCACATTCTTCAAAGCTGGTGTCTGTCTTGGGAAAACCCTTGTTTGCGTGGTCAAGTCGAGTCCGCTTTCTAGTACAATCAAGGCGCTTGAACCCATCGACCAAAATATACGCGGCCGAAGTAAACCGACGTTCCGCAAACTCCTACAGGGTGGAAATGACACGCTCAAGTTATTCAGGGTATGGCTTTGCGACTCTGGTTTATTTTGTCTCCTAACAAACCCACCCAGGAGTTCTACATTCCCGTGGAATCGAGCTCGATACACTTCCTCAAAACGAGGCTATGTGTGGGCTGCTCCAAGGGCTTCGAAATTGTGGATCTTGAGACTTTGGATACCCAGAGCTTGCTAGACCCAGCTGATGCGTCACTTGACTTTGTGAGAAAGCGGGAGAACTTGCGTCCAATGGCTATCTACCGAATCAACAGCGAGTTCCTGTTGTGCTACGATGGTGAGAGCAACATTTGAGAGAACATCTATTTTTACTTATCCTGGTTGAAGAATTTGCTTTCTACGTCAACCGCAGCGGTTGGCGGTCACGACCAAATTTCATGGTTCATTGGGAAGGATCACCGACTGGTTTCGGTGCGTTGAGACAGCCATGTCGTGAACCACTATCTGACACGAGATTGTCTAGCATTCCGATATCCGTATGTCCTAGCGTTCGAGCCAACGTTCGTGGAGATTCGGCATGTAGAAACGGGTCTCATGTCCCAAGTTATCCAGGGCAACAACCTTCGCCTTTTGTTTGCAGATCCATCTCCGTCAGGGGCGCTCGCCGCAAATCCAGATCCCAATCCGTATTACTCACCGCAAAGATACCAGCAGCCAAACCCGTATCAGCAAGTGCCGCAGCCTCAGCCCCCTAGTATGTACGGGCGGCCGTCAATGCCTGGGTATGGTGCACCAGGGGCACAACCGATGTATGGTCAATATACCAGACAAGATCCAACCGGTCGTGACGAGTTCCTGTTGGTGTCTGACGACCGCGTGCTGACGTTGCGATTATCATCTGCTGGCAACAACGGGCAAGTTGGGGAGTATGCCTATGAATGAATTCGAGGGAGGATCTTGAGAGTTTTATCGTTCTCTGGACCGAGGACGAGGTGTTCGTGTTGGAGATGGCGAGGTATTGACTCAGAGTATGTATGTGTTAGATAGTAGTACATCTGTTGTGATTTCTGTTCCACTCTCGACATTGGCGCTAGTCACCTTTTGCCAATACGTAGCTCGACGGCTGGCACTCCGCTTCAAGTTGAAGTGGATTGCTGAACCGTGTTTACCGTTGGACACCTCTAGGCCAGCCGAGGATGACTTTGTATATCCTTCGATACCCTCATGATGTTAATTACCAGGCAATTTATTCGCTCTTCTTTTGCTGCTCGTTGCTCGAGCTTCCAGTCGTCGTTCTGGTCGGTAACCGAGGTTCGCATTCAACCACTGCCAATGATTCTATGTTCGACCATGATTGCAAGATACTCCGCCCATCATTGGTTGCTATTATTCTGCACGAAACAGTTTCACTTCTCGCGTATACGGGCCGCTTCAACTCCGATGAATCTGAGCAAGATTCGTGCGGTGGCCGGTAGCCAAGACGTGGAGCAATGTGCAGAAGGCTTCCGCGGAAACCAGAGCAGACGGTGACCAATTGAAACTTGATCATGTCTCCGCCGGACTCAAACTTGAACCTACTCCCCCCCGGCGGGCGGCGCGTTTACCCCGTGGTTCTCGTGACTCTACCAAGTTGTAACAAACCCAAGTCCGCAGCTGTCTTGGTGGTACAGTTTGACGTTTGCTACCGGCGGCAAGTAAGTATGGAGTGTTTCATCACGTCCGTTCTAGATCTTTCAGACTGTTTAGGCTGACATGGAGCTCCGAGTCCTTAAGCTTGGTGTGGCAGATCAAGTAGACGTGGCCCGACTATCAGGCCGGCCATTTGTTTTGCCACGGGGCCCCATCACCTGGTTTGCGGGGAGTGCCAATACCCCGGATTGAACAAGAAGCTGGTCTTACTTTCACCCACAGGAACCACTAATGTTAGTAAGTCGATGAAATTAATGTGGGCGCAAGATCATTTACGAGAGAAGTTTCAGTGCTGTAAAATTAACCACGTCCCCGCGTTTCAGGGGTGTTCATTCCCTCAGATAGATCCTCCTCGGAGGTCTTCTCTGTGACCAGATGATCGAGGTTCGAAGTTTGCCTAAAACTAATCTCGTCGAGGGTTGATGCATTGATGGGCCGTGTTCAGGGCTCTGAAGCTACATTTTCGATCACAAGGGGTTGGATCGAACTTCTTTAACAACTACCACCACATCAACCCCGGATCTTATTATACATGTGAAGGTAACTGCCAATCTTGTGGGACCCGTGATAACTCGAGGCTGCCACCGTGATACATACCCCTGTCGCGTACGGCTTCGCGCGAATTCAAGCCTTCATAATACTCCAAAAGTAACAGGATCGGAATCATCTGATCCTTCGCTTGAGATATCTGCGGGACTTCTGGTGTAGGTCTTATCACACCCCGCTTTTGGTTTGCCGTTTTGTAAGGTATAAAGGCTCAGGGATTCCCTAAGTTCTCCAGACGAGTCTCTTCCCCCGATACTCGAATAACCATGGTACATCCCCAAGAAGTCGATGTCATCGTTTGCGGGTGAGATACTCGTCTAAACTACATTTCTCGACATCCCTCTGACCCATGGTTGTAGTGGTGGACCCGCCGGTTCCGTCGTTGCCGGGCGACTGGCGTACGCTGACCCCAACCTCAAGGTCATGCTCATCGAAGGTTGGACCTTCAGTTGTCCAACAACCTGTTCGCTAATCCATCGGTTAACAGCTGGTGCTAACAACCGTGATGACCCCTGGGTCTACCGCCCTGGTATCTACGTCAAGAACATGCAACGTGATGGCGTGTATGTAGCCGTGAATTGTCTTGCATCGAATAGGGGCTAATTATTTTACCGCAGAAACGACAAGGCTACTTTCTATGTCGACTCTCAGCCCTCACCTTACTTGAGAGGAAGGCAGAGTATTGTTCCGTGAGTTCTTCTTCCCAGTTTGTATTGATGTTGTGCTCATCAATGACTTGTGTAGATGCGCCAACATTCTGGGTAAGATATTCATTATATTAGAATCATCGTTGAGCTTACCTATGCGTGCTCCTCCTTCGAAGGTGGTGGTAGCAGGTGAGTACACGTCTGTGATTGTTTGGAAAACTTTCTAACCATGGTCCTCTAGCATCAACTTCCAGGTATGAATTTATTTCTCTGTCAGTGTCCACAGTATGAACACATAAGTCATCCGCAACAGATGTATACAAGGGTAGGTGGCTATCGATATGTCATTGTACGGACTCGGAAGCTTATGCGATTATGCCGTAGGCTTCTGCTTCTGACTGGGGTTCGTTTTTACAACTTTGGTATGGCTGCCGAGATGTAATACACTTCTTACAGACGACTTCAAGACTCCTGGTTGGACCGCGAAGGGTAAGTTCAAAGCTCAGGTCACGGGTCAATGTCTGATTCGCTATCTAGATCTTCTCCCACTTATGAAGCGGGTATGATGATTTGGCCAAATATAAATTAGACTCCCAATCTTAATTTATGACCCCTTTTAGCTCGAGAACTATCAAAAGCCGGTGAACAATGATACCCACGGATATGATGGCCCAATCGCCATCAGCAACGGTGGACAAGTTACTCAGCTTGCTCAAGATTTCCTGCGTGCTTCTCACGCGATCGGTGTTCCATTCAGCGGTGAGTGACGTCTGACAATAAATGATGTTCACCCTTTGATAAGCCTTCCACATGCAGATGATATCCAAGGTACTTTCTGGTGCATTCATGAAAATTGGGTCTCTTAACCTGACTTTCATTCCAACAGACCTCAACACTGCACACGGAGCTGAGATTTGGGCCAAGTATATCAACCGTCACACCGGCCGTCGCAGTGATGCCGCTACTGGTATGTTCATCAGTTCTCTCGAATATCAACGTACTCATGTCCTGCTTTAGCCTACGTACACAGTGTCATGGACGTTCAGTCCAACCTTTACCTCCGCACCAATGCTCGCGTATCGCGTGTGATCTTCGAAGGCACTAAGGCTGTCGGTGTTGCCTACGTTCCCTCGAGGAACCGCGCCAACGGTGCTGCTGTCCAAGAGACGATTGTAAGTGTCATATGATATCACAGTCAAAACAGCAGTCTGATTGATTTGATAGGTCAGAGCCCGCAAGATGGTCGTTCTTAG
>JBBPJZ010001015.1:0-10827 GCA_038089015.1 Chalciporus aff. trinitensis
ATAAATTATCTCCGGGGTAACTTGTGGATCGTACCCAGCACCTATCCAAGAAGCGGGTCGTTGCCATGTCCATTCGCCCTGTCCTTTCTCCTAAAGCAGCACCCAAAGACCGTCTTACCACCACATTTCACAGCACCAAAGATCTTTGCAATGATCCAGTTCCTAGCCCTCCAGATAGCGTGTTCCTTCACGTCCACCCTGTCAGGACGCACGCGATGCTCGTTGTCGACGACGACTAAGAGCGTGATGACGGTGGTAGCGATCACAGCGAGGGCGGTCGAGGCAGAAATCATGAACATGATGATCATTTGCAGTTTGGCGGCTTGTTCGACAGAAGAACCTCCGAGAATGGCACCAGTCATCATGCCGGGGATAGAGATGATGCCGATGACACTAAAGAGATACATATGAGAGAAACGAAGTTTGGCGAACAGAATGGGATGAGAATGCAGACCTCATTTGATTGATCGTCGGCGTTAGTGCCATACGGAGGGCCTCACGAGCAATCGGCAAACAAGCTTCGAAGCGAGAGGCACCGAAAGCAAGGTAGGTTTCCACTTTGTCTCGGTTATCGCTGAATGGTTTGGTAAGCTCTCCAGAAGAAGCCTAAGAGGACAGGACGAGATACGCACTACATCTCCTTCAAGACGTAGGCAACAGCCACAACCACACCAGAGACAGTGTTACCACACAACATACCGACCATAGGAACTATGAAATTCAACGTTAGGGCTTCCGGTTTGAGCTTGTGTAGAACAACCGTACTGTACTGTTCCGGTGTCCAGAACGGTTGAACACTCATAGCATAGCGGGCACCGATTATAGAGACAGGTATGGTCGAGCCCAACATCGACAGAAGAACCGAAGTGAACTACATGACAGGTGTCAAATGACTGTGGTAGCGTGGACTCGGAGATGAATTACCATGTTGTCGAAGCGTTTTTTCGACTTGTTTGCCACTGCAGGATCGGGTGTTAGCGGAGAAAGGGGACAGGGTACCATAGACATACCAGCCTCAAACGTGCCCAAGAAGTTCAAGAGGACTATGCGTTCGTTGCCAAGATGAGAATCTGAATTAGGTCAAACAGGAGAGATACATACACGCAATGCCGCCAACAGCCCATGGATGATTGGTTTCGAATACGCGCTGCAGGACCAATCCCATGAGAGCGAGCTGAACGATGCATCGGAAGGCAGACGTGAGCAGCGAGCTCCCGATTCCAAGGTTCAAGGTGGTGGAGAGCAATGCGTTGAAGAGGATGAAAGAGAAGCCGAGGCCGACGTTGCCCCAGGTCAGGTTGGCCGCTCCTCCTGGTGAGGTATCCATGGCGAGAGTAGAAGAGAGTGTATTAGAAGTTCGTAGGCAGGGCTTGGTTGAGAGAAAAGGCTGGAAAGTAAAATGGATGTGCCAGACATTTAGGTTCAGGCGGGACAAGACAAGTGTCAGAGGTATTTTTATCGCTGAGACATATGAACCAATCAACCACTCGACATTTCCCAATAGCAAGAGCGGAAGCTAACAGTGAACCTACGAAATGAAAGACTTGAGTTCAACACGAGACGAGACTCATTGATGATACAGTATGACAAAAAATTTCACTGGTACTACTGGTACTACCGCTAACCTCAGATCGGACGGGAGAAACTCCCTTGATGTTTACACTTTGCGATGGTTTGCGATGGTTTGCAGCACTGTCACGGTGGACCTACATATAACTGCGGAAACACGAGGTGAGTGGCCCAAGTTCAACTCCTGTGCAAAGTCAGCCATCCAAGTACTGTCCTTGGCTGCCAGTGCACGAGAGTCCTCGCTTTAGATCTTAGGTTTCCAATGTCTCGTCCTCCTTGTCGTTACTTCAATAAGCCAGGTGGTTGTCGCCGAGGCAATCAATGCAACTTCGCCCATTCACCTCCTAAAGAAAATTCTCCACCCCCTCCCTCTGGTTCATCCTCCAGTTCTCGTCCAAATGCCACAGCCCCTCCTCCAGGGGTTTGCAGGTTTTTCTGGGAGCAGGGTCGATGCAACAGAGAGTTTGGCTGTCGCTACCGTCATTCGCGTGGAGTAGATCAGGATAAGTCTAACCCGTCTACCTCCACTCCTTCGACGGTGGCAACCCCCGCCAACGTTTTACAACATGTGGCCCCGTTTCTTACCCAACAAGGGCTGTCAAGAATAAGTGCCAGTGGCACAGATGGCTTCTTTTCTCAAGATTCTTCCTCATCCTTGTCTCCTTCAGAAGCGCACAACGCGCTGAAAAGATTTCTTATGGACGATTTTAGATTTCGATCCACTTATGATGTCTATGCTTTCTTGAAGCCGTTGAGCAGTGCCACTGCATCCAATGCAAAATGGGTAAGCGCTACCATCAGTGGCATGTGATCGTGACAATCTTGCTGAACACTAGACAGACTCAGGAAGAAGGCCAGGTATCTAATAGTGCTCGCTGTAATGACGGTCATGCTGATTGCGCGTTTGCATAGCTTCTTCTCCAAACCATGGCTTCTGTGCGCGATGTTCTCACCCTTGTTGACTACGGTGTTTGACTTATTTGTTCAGCAAAATGGTCTGCCCCGCCTGATCGGCGTGTTGTGCTGGCCTGAGGTATCTGCTCGCGCTGGTTCGAGTCGCGAAATTCTCTCCTTCCAGAGAGGGATTCTCCCGATTTTACGAGTCAGTCCCTACGTTGCTCCGGGAATCATCTTCAACTAACACTTCCCAGTATTTATCATCAGACTTCGTCGTGAAGAGTACACTTGTGACACGGGCAAAGTAAGGGCGTCGGGTCGAGTGTCCCTGACTTGCTGCTTATTCGAGATCTGTAGTACTCTCTTCACCGAAGTGCTCCAAAATCTTCCCCATCTTGCCGATGCGATAGAGAAAAGCATGGAACTTATCATGTCTTCTCGCTCCTTCAGGGATCCAGGGATCCTATCGAATAATCAGATTGGTACACAGGTCTTTGCGTCTCTGGCTGGCGTCTTGGAAGAGTATGCTCAATTCTATTGTCCGGTACTTGTTTCTGATGCATTTCAAGATGTCTCGTGCGATTCAAGCATGCTGTGTCGATGTACCCGCGGCTCGTTCCTTTGGTTGCAAGTCTTCGGTCGTGGTTCGACCAATGGGCCTCTGGAGTCTCCTCATCTCCATCAACGTTTGACAACCCCTTTAACAACATAGTGGCGACCGTCCGCGAACATCTCATCAATGCGATCCGAGAAAAAGTCAACCGCCTCGGATCCATCATAGATCGGGAACGCGAGAAGGAAGCGCGCTCGGCTGCACGCATAAATACACTTGTCAGTCAAAACCCGAACGAGGGTGTGATCGCTGCACTTCATAGCAGCTATGATCCCCCTGGAGAGATCCGACGTGACGGCCCCCGACATGACAATGATTTCTCGGACATTGACGACATCCGCGTTATCCCAACCCACGAGGAGCTCATGAGTCCCATCCCACCATTCCTTCCTGCCAGCTTGTATGATGCACCACACCACTCACCACCAGAGTCTATGCAACGTCTATTGGACGTACAGTTTCGTTTGCTGAGAGAAGAGTTGACGTAAGAGCTTCCGCCATCTTTAGTTTGTGTAGCTCTTAATTCCCGAGATCAGAGCACCCTTGCGGAGGGCCGTACAACTCGTCCATGCCGATTTGAATGCTGCCAATCGAAACAAGACAAGACTTGGCGATATCCTCCAAAAAGGTGGAGGGAAATATCATGGGATGGCCGACAACCATGAATCGTTGATGTTCAACGTCTACACTGGCGTTACATTCAAATCCTTGGTTCCCGACCGCCGTGGACTCTCCATAAGTCTAACCGCCCAGACGCCTCCTGGCCGAGCAAGATCAGCGCAGGGTGGCGCACGCACCGCGTTTTGGGAGGGAATGAGCAGTAAACGACTCGCTCAAGGGGGTCTCATTGCTCTTGTCTGGGAGGCGGACAGCGGTATCTCAATCCACCTCGGCATCGTGGCCTCTTCGGTCAAGGAACTGACCGAGTTTGCTCATGGGAATCGGGACAATATCAAGATTCGGATCGTCTTTTTCGATAGGGCCGTGGAGTTGCGTGTTCTTTCGGAGTTGACGAATCAGCACTCTGGAGTCAAGGTGCTTGTGGAATTGCCCGTCATGTTCGAGGCCATCCGTCCATTCCTTGAAGCTCTCAAGACGGTACCCGAGCTCATCCCCTTTTCTCGTTATCTTGTCTTCCGGCCTCCCGATTTTATGAAGAAGTGCACCATCGACCCTCCCCTGTATGCACGTCTCCCTGGGTTTACCTTCCAGTTGTCCTCGTTGTTTGACCAGGAAAAGGAGGTGGACGACTTACAGCTAAATGTGCTTGATGGAAATTCTGTCGAGGTCGCCAGAGAGGAGCTACGCAGGGCGAGTCGTCTTGATCCAAGTCAGGCTGATGCTGTGATTGCTGTGCTGACACGAGAAATTGCTCTGATTCAAGGGTGAGTTGTGAATTATCTTCGGCGTCAGGACGAATGCTAACGATGGTAACATTCATAGGCCACCTGGCACTGGGAAGGTAACAATCTGAAATTGCTGATGGACTCATGAGCTAATAAACACGTTTGCCTTCAGAGCTACACGGGCGTCGAGCTCCTGCGCGTGCTCATTGCAAATGGTGTTCGCCCTATCTTGATGATTGCATACACCAACCATGCCCTCGATCACTTGCTCTGCTCTGTCCTCGATGCCAAGATCACAGACAACATCGTACGATTGGGTGGTCGTTCATCCGACGAACGAATCTCCAAATACTCCATCGAACAACGAGAGATGGTCGCTGGACAGTCTCGTCTCCACCACACTTCCGGTGCACGACATCATGAACTAAAGGCCGTCGAAAAGGAGATCGTCGAATTGATCAAGAAGATGCAGAAGATTGATCTCGAGTCGGACTCATCCCAGATCACCCACTACCTCGAAACGTTTTACCCGGAACATCATGAGGTTTTGATGAATGCTTCACCTGAATGGATTCGCATTGCGAAGCAGCTCCTGTATGACGACTCGGAGGAGGGCCCTTGGCAACGGCAGGGCCCTGGAGGCCGGGTTTTCACCGAGGACACCTCCATCTATGCGTTCTGGAAGAATGGCGGTGATTTGGACTTTTTGGAAACCGCTCTAGCTCCAGTACCATCCGAGGTTATTAGGGTTCCAGGTTTACCTTTGGCCACGTTTACCGAGGACAGCGACACAGCGACAGATACAACGGTGGATGAAGAAGAAGAGGAAGAAGAAGAAGAAGAAGCAGACGACGAAGGCTTTGATCTCCAACCCGAGAAGTCGTGGATGACCGCAGAAACATTTGATCCAGCAGAGGCAGATGTCGAGGAGCCAGAGCCGGAACCGGAGGATGCCGCCGCACCAGTGGCAGTGAACGATGCACCAGTTCTGCCTCCTCCTATTGCCGAGGAGACATCACCTTTCGCAACATATGTGGAAAATCCGATAGGGTTTTTCAGGGCCCTCGGAAACGACAGCATTCCGCCCATTCCTTGGGGCATTCGTGAGATCGACGAACTCCTCCTCGATGGCGAGATCTGGAGTATGAGTCGATACGAGCGGCAAGTACTCCACCGACGTTGGGTCGACCAAGCGCGGATCCAGATACATCAAAACCAACAGGACGACTTCGAGCGACTGAGCAAGAAACACGCTGACAAGGTTCGGGAGTATAACGAGGTTAAAGAACAGGTGGGTTTTTGTTTTGTTGAACTCGTGTTCGTTGCTGATGTGGACGGCATTAGGTCCGCCGTGATTTGTTGACGAACGTGGATATCATTGGGTGTACAACGACAGGTGCGTACGGCCCGATGCGCAGCGATCCAAGTCCCTGACTGTTGTCACAACAGGAGCCGCCAAACTTGGGACCCTTCTCAAGGTTCGTAATTCTACGAATCATCTCATTATGATATTGATTCCCCGCAGTCACTTAATCCCAAAGTGCTGATGGTCGAGGAGGCAGGACAAGTCCTCGAGGCACATGTATTAGGCAGCCTCGTGCCCTCTGTGGAGCACCTCATTCTCATCGGTGATCCTTTGCAACTTCGTCCAACTCTTAACAACTTCTGTATGTCATTTTTCTGCTCACCCCCAGATCCATTCATTAACGCTGTTATTCAGCACTATCGATGGATAATCAGCGTGGGGCTACGCTCTATCGGTTTGACATGTCCCTCATGGAGCGTCTGGCGATTGCTGGTTTGGCCATGTCTCGGATAGATGTACAAAGACGTATGAGGCCTGAAATATCGAGTTTGATCAGGTGTGTTATTCCGAACGAAGTTGGCAGGATGCTCATGGTTTCTGGATCTCAGAAATACACTGTACTCCGGGCTGCAGGATCACGAGCTCGTCAGACACTATCCCGAAGTTCGTGGTACGACGAAAAACATGTTCTTTGTCACCCATAAACATGCCGAGAGTGGTGGGGTTGACGATACGGCAAGCAAATACAACACATATGAGGCGAGCATGGATTCCGCTTGTAGAAACTTTTTGATGCTGAGAGTGTGAACTAAAGGTCGAAATGATCCGAGATCTTGTCCTATATCTTCTTCGGTAAGCTTGTCCAGTGTCTTCGCACCCTCTATGCTTATGCCTGCCCAGACAAGGATGTTACTCTTCAGAGGGTGACGTTGTTGTCCTGTGCGCTTATCTGGGGCAACTTGCACGGCTGAGGGATGCATTGGGGAACGAAGTAGCGGTGGTGATTGACGAACGGGACCAAGCCGCGTTGGATGATCGTGAAGACGGGCAAGAGGACTCCAGTGACTTTGAGGTTGGCGCGCGTATTGATCACGTCAAGGTGACGAAACGTGTAGGTTTCTTCACATGGATTATGCATGGCATTGTCTCATGTTGCTAAATGTATAGGTCCGGCTACGAACGATTGACAACTTTCAGGGAGAGGAAGGAAAGGTAAGGAACTTCTAAGCTCATCTCGTTATTGTCACCAGCTACTAACGATAATCAGATCGTCATTCTTTCACTTGTCAGGAACTCGGGCGGTTTTGAGGATGAAGCGGGGATCTCCCAAATCACTAAGACAAACATCGGCTTCCTCAAGGTACGTGTTACTGTTGGTGCTAAGGGGCCCCATCACCTGACGCGTTCTTTACACTTTCCAGTCTGAGAATAGAACCAACGGTAGGTGGTTTCGTGGACTCAAGTTCTCACCAACTCAGCATCTTTCTCGTAGTGGCCGTATCACGAGCCCGCGAGGGCCTTTTCATTTTTGGAAATGCAGAAAACCTGTCAGTCAAGAGCAAAATGTGGCGTTCAATCATCGAGGAACTGGAATCACAAGATGCGCTGGGTCCGGCGTTACCTGTGGTCTGTCACCGACATCGTGACAAAGTAGAGTACATCTCGCGTCCAGGCGAACTTTCTAGGATTGCACCGGATGGTAAGTCCAGCTGATGCAGTCTGCGTGTAATGTGGAGGGTAGACGATTCTCGCAGGTGGCTGTATGGAACAATGCGACACACTACTGAAATGCGGGCATCTCTGTCCATTCAAGGTACGAAACGGACACACCCCTCTGTTTGATTCTTTGCTTAAGCCGTCCTGAATTCAGTGTCACTGCGACGACTCCAACCACATCGCCGTGGTCTGTACTAAGCCGTGCCGAAGACTCTGCCATCGCGATCACCCTTGTCGAAAGGACTGCAACACACCTTGCGGGGACTGTCTGTTCCCTGTCCATAATGTCCAACTTCCATGTGGTCATGTCAAAAGTTCAGTTCCATGGTATGTTCCAGTTATTCCTTTACGAACCCCTTCTCTTACCTTGCATGATCAAAGCTATCAGTTGGATATGCTCGACAGTGTTCGGTGCGACGAACCAGTGGCTAAACAGCTCCCGAGCTGCGAGCATCAGGCCATCCTTGCTTGTCATGTTGACCCCGAAGATCATAGATGTCAGGCTCGTTGTGAAGCATTAATGTCATGCTGTGGGAAGAACTGCGGCGGGTCATGTCATGAATGTCAAACCTTCAATCCCGCACCGGTTGATGGACGTCGTAAGATCAGAACTGAACACGTCGCTCACCCATGCCAGAAGCGCCTATATTGCGAGCATCCTTGTCAAGAGCCATGCTCCGAAGGCCACGAGCATACAACTCTCTGTAGTTATAGATGCAGGCAGATCTGCCCCCATGCACAATGTAGGCAAGCGTGTTCTGTTCCGTGTGCACCGTGTAAGCAGCCATGCACCTGGTAAGCAATTCGCTCTACCTGTATGCATTGGCGCTGTGTTCTGACGCATAACACTAGGTCGTGTCCTCATCATATTTGTCCAGTCCCTTGCGGATCGGTGGGTGGTCACTGGCATATGAAGTGAAAGAAAGCATTTGAACTGATCAGGGTCGATTGGCAGGTTTGTGCCCGGTTTCCCTGCGATCGGCGTTGTGAAAATGTCCTCGCTTGTGGCCATAGATGCCCTTCAGGTGACTCTCATCACCTTGTTCGGATTGCGGGGTCTCATTTCCTCACCATGATAGTGTGCGGCGAGGACTGCACGATCCAAGTCTGCCCGCAGTGTGCGTCCGAGGACCAAAGAGCCCAAGTGGCAGATTTCATCATGCAGCGGCCTTTGGCGGAAGTCGATCCTGACTTGGAATCCATTGATGAACTACTCATCACGATCCCATCCTGTCGCCACACCTTCACCGTCGAGACCCTTGATGGGCATTGCCACATGCCTGACTTCTACAAAGTCGACCAGGATGGAAAATGGAGGGGTCTTCTCTCCCCGGTCGGATTCAAGCAACCCCCAACGTGCCCTACCTGTCGTTCGGAAATCACGGCGCCCCGCTACGGTCGGGTCTTCAAACGGGCAAATTTGGATATCCTGGAGCGGAACGTTGCTGCTCAAATGTCCCGGTCCCTCGCAAAGGTTCAGACGTCTGTCGAGTCTCTGAATGTTGGCTTGAAGAAAGATCACCTCGTGAGATCCGCTGCTGCGATTGATCTCAAATTCAAAGACAATGGGAACAAGAAGGCGCGGCAGCTACAAGGGAAGGCTCAACACCAAGCGCTAAATGTCACAAAGCCGGTTCCGATCAGCGCTAGGGACATCTCTCCCGGGAACCCGGAACTCCATGCCTTTGATGACTCTGTGCTGAGGGCCTGGCGCGCGGCCATGCATGAACTCTTCACGGCGTACCGTGACGCTGTCCAAGTTGCGGAAACTCGTTCTGCCCATACAGAAGCATGGGAAGCTGCGTTGTCATTCCTTTACGAGGACGAAGTCAATGCCTCCCTCGATGCTGATCCCCGCAGCGTTCCAAGAGAGCCTACTGTACACGCAATGAGGGTCGCGAAGATGAAGATCGGGCAACTCCGTCCTCTCGCCGATAGGAGGTTCCTGGTGGAAGCGTTCTGGTCAACCATCCATATCCGTCTCACCATCATCGAGCTCGCTACGACATGGCTCGAAGAAATCAACAAACGCTTGCCAAGCAATAAACTCAGCCCACAGCAACTGACTTGGGCAAATTACGTCTGGTTCTTGTTCAAGGGCTGTTCACGGGATGTCGAGATCGCTTCCGACGTCGCGAAGAACTCAGAGTCGCACCGTCAGATATCGAAGACGGCCCTCTATCATATGCGGATATCGTTGGAAGAGTTCCGCTTTGATCTCATGATGTGCAAGATGGCCGGGACATTCAAGACCCAGGAAGGGAGGGATGCGCTTGCTGAGCGTGCTCGTGATCGTCTCCACGAGGCAAAGGAGTGCATGGAATGCACAGTCCGACACCATCGCGAGAAGAAGCCCGACCCAGAGGAGATAGAGTGGTTGGAGCAAAATTTTACCAGTATCGCCCACGACATCGTTGAAGAATGGACGAAGATCGAGTGCTCCATTCGCATGGATACGTTCTATGAACCCCTCTCCCTCGCAGAGCGGATGGAGATTGTGACGGCGCTGGGCTTCTGTAAGTATCCTCAAAAAGTCGCTGGGCGGTTGTACTTATGAGGGTATCTAGCACATACAGGACACTATTACAATTGTCCTAATGGTCACACATTCGTCATCGCAGACGTGAGTGAGCTTAGCATTTTCCGCGGATGAATTAGCTTACTTGGGTACAGTGTGGGGGTGCAATGCAAGTCGGCCGGTGTCCCGAGTGTAATGCACCAATCGGAGGGTCAAATCACCGCCTTGACCCTTCGAACACTCGCAATTCAGAGTACGAGGAATTGGCGCGGCAAGCCGGGGCGCAGCAATCACCTTGGGCATGGTGATCTGACGTCTCGTATTGTAAGTGAATTTCAGGCAAGTTGGTGTAACTCGCTCACAAGTCCACATTAACGCTAGAGTCATGGTACGCTTGCTGCAAAGTCGTTGAATCAGAGACCGTTGTACATGTATAAGAAACCCTGAGTTGTTGTTGCTTGTCAAATGTTGAGCTATTCGTCGTCCGTCCTTCCAAGTACGAGCGTAGATAGTAATTTTCGAAAAGGACTCTTCGATGAACTTGATCACAAATTATCAAGAAAGGAGAGAGGGTCCTGCTGAGGACTGGTGATGAACTAAAAGTACAGGTACAACTCTATTTTTACAGTGGTTTCATGAGTCTTCAAGTGCATCAAGTAAGTTCTCGGGTTTGGCCTTCTTCCACCTCTCCTGACTAACCCGCATGATTTCTGGAAACCATTCCTCGAGTTTTGCCTCGCGCTCTCTTCCCATCACCATCTCGGCCAGCGCCTTTCCGCACATCCATGCGTGGACCATACCTTCTCCAGAGTATCCCGCTGCAATCCATTCACCAGAAGGCGTAAAGTCGACCTCTTTGCCC
>JBBPJZ010001016.1:0-10824 GCA_038089015.1 Chalciporus aff. trinitensis
GGCAAAGAAATTCGAAAAGAAGTCCTCCTTCCGGGAGAGAGGGCGTACGGTTAATGAAGCCCTGACCGATTTCCCTCCTTGAAACCGTGTTTTCGGATTCTACATAATAAAACAGCTCAGTCTGTGGACCTACTGTGTGAATGAGACATAAACGAAGCGGATAAACGTACAATCTTATTGGTCGCCACGGGTCTATAGATGATGGCACGGGGAGGTGCCAGCGCGAAGCCCCGGCCTAGCTGTGTTGCGACCCGCGCTTGCGCGGGTCAACTCTGCTAGTCACTGAATAATACTGCCAGTGGTGGTCAGATTTTGAAGTCGACAGACATGCTGACAGCATATAGAATGCAGTCAGACACGATTCTTCCTGATAACGTGAGAAGGAGCGTGGCATTAGCAGCTGAGTACATCTCCCACTCAGGCTGGCAGTTGGTGAGGCTTCCGTATGCGTTGTAGGTACATGATTGCTTGTAGGGCCAAAAGAAGGCATGTAAATACCCGATGGGTAAGTAGTAACACCTGGAACATGACCGAGACATACAAGACAAACATACCATAGAAATCCATCCGCAAGAGTTTCCCTTTTTTTATTCTGAGACACATATTCTTATTCTAAGTCCGGGTGTAATGTGATTGTATTACTTCGTCGTAAACTCAGATGGATAAGTGGTATGTTTGAATGTCTTATGGTGTAAGGGTCAAACAACAGTATCTGCAGGGCTGATAGGCTGGGGTTCAACATTATACTTTGTCACCAGTGTCATTGGCAACCAGTGCCGCCAGTCTCAAATAAGTTCGAATTGAGTTGAGCAGGCAGACCCTTGGCAATCTTGCCCCGAGGACATCACTTGAAACACCCTCCCGTAAGGCTCGCCCTGATACATTGTACCTTGGATCCATGTTTAGCAGCTAATCATCAAAGGGGGTCGCTTGTGGTTTGAATGCTACCTGACCAAGTTTCCCCCGTGATCAATTCAGTTGTTCGTGAGCGGAGACACGTGAGCGTACAGTCGACTCTGTAATAAAATTGGGGACTGGATCAACGTAAACCTTGCTTAGAGATGACGTCTGATTATTAGTCGAGATTGTCGGTTTATTGACGATGTGAGACAATGGTGACTTTTCACCTGGGCAAGCAAGGCACAGACCTGGGGTAAGGGTTATTACAGAGTCAACTGTAGTCAATATTATAGTGTACTCGCCGATTATATTGGGTCCGTGAACAAAGTTCGCGAGCTGTGCTAGTGTGACAGCCTTTCACGCGACTGTCACGGTGTCACACTCAGCTTCCTCTTTGACCACGAACTGGCAGAGACATGGCAGTACGTTTTCTAATCTGCCCAGCTCAACAACAACCCTGACAGCCAGCGCAGGACACATTAGTACCCATGGACGAAGATGTCCTTAGCGACTTCATCCCAAGTAACATCGTGTCCAGACAGGCAAGTAGACAGATTCGATGAGCGCGAACTTGCCACATTCACCACGGCGCTGACGACGGGTCGAACAGGAAAGTGAGGGTGTGGACGATGGAGAGAGCGAATACATTGAAGGGGGCGCGAGCATGGAAGAAGACGAGCTTGAGGATGAGCTTGGGGATGAGGTGGGCACGGTCGTCGGTATAGGGTCATGAAGCGCCTTAAGTTGACGTTCCATCCGTTTAGGAACCCGTCGCAAGTGGTTCATCACCTTCTAAAATGGCAAGAATGAAAGAGTCTGCTGAGAGGCAGCAGAAGAAACAAAAACGAAAGGCGGACGAGAGTCAGCTTCACGCCAAACGACAGGAGATGGACAAAGTGAAGGTATGGTCATCAGTAGTTCCGGCGGAATTGTCCACTGACTATCGCATAGATTGCAGACGCCGTCAAGCGCTATTCCTATTTGCTTGGTCAGACCGACCTCTTCAAGTATTTCGTTGATATCAAGGTGAGCCATGCGCATATATGCTTAGTGACGCCTCATTACCTCTGGGAACAGAAAGCGCGCGACCCTCAGTATGCGGCTCTTCTGGATGCACAGCCAAAGCAGAGAGGGAGGGGTCGCAAGAAGCCAGTGTATGTAACACGTTCCCGCCACTGATCACATGCTCACCATCATTTAGAGATCAGAACGCTCGTCATAGGAAGTCGGAGAAGGAGGAGGATGAGGAAATGTTGAAGGACGGTGAGCTTGCCGCTGAGGGGGATGACCAGCCATATGTTTTCGAAGAATCACCGAGCTGTGCGTCTGCCATAACCAATAACCTCCTTTCCCTAACTTTTAGCCCATTAGATATCAAGGGCACTATGAGAGCATACCAATTACAAGGGTTGAACTGGATGGTCTCGTTACACCACAACGGTCTCAATGGCATTCTTGCGGATGAAATGGTGCATGTTTTGCTAATGATGATAGTCCCGTCACTAAAACCGCCTCGTAGGGTCTCGGTAAAACACTCCAAACGATATCTTTCCTCTCTTATCTCAGGCATTACCGTGACACCGCGGGTCCTCATCTCATTGTTGTGCCCAAATCAACCCTTCAGAACTGGGCTCGAGAGTTCGAGCGGTGGACGCCGGACGTCAATGTTGTAGTCCTGACCGGGACCAAAGAAGAACGTGCCGAACTTATCGCTAATCGGCTTATTCCACAAGATTTCGACGTCTGCGTTACCTCCTATGAGATTTGTCTTATAGAAAAGTCGGCGCTCAAGAAATTCTCCTTCGAATACATCGTCATCGACGAAGCGCACCGTATCAAGAATGTAGATTCGATCCTGGCCCAAATTGTTCGCTCGTTCATGTCTCGCGGTCGTCTCCTAATCACGGGTACCCCTCTTCAAAATAACTTGAAGGAGTTGTTCGCCCTCCTTAACTTCATCTGCCCGGAAATCTTCTCCGACTACGCAGATCTCGATGCCTTCCTTCACAAGGACGACGCTGGCGCTGTAGGTGAAGAAGAAAAGAGCAAGAAAGTTGTGGAGGCTCTCCACAAGATATTGCGACCTTTCCTTCTCCGTCGTGTGAAATCTGATGTGGAGAAGAACCTCCTTCCAAGTAATGGGCACTCCTACTTGTTCGTTCTTTCTCCACAGGACTGACTGCATTTTAGAGAAGGAGATCAACATCTATGTTGGTCTTACTGAAATGCAACGGAAATGGTATCGCTCCGTGCTGGAGAAGGATGTTGATGCCGTCAATGGTTCGTTTTACAATGTTAGCTCTTCTGCTCGTATTGATTTAGATCTGAAAAGGACTAACCGGCAAGAAGGAGGGCAAGACCCGTTTGATGAACATGGTGATGCAGGTACGCTTTCGTGGTCAGCCCTAACGATCCGTCTCACATGTTTTTAGCTCCGCAAAGTGACCTGCCATCCCTACTTGTTCGATGGCGCCGTAAGTCCCCTCAATCTTGACACTCTGGGAACATGCGTGAACTTCTTTACGCCATCAGGAGCCTGGTCCGCCGTACACCACGGATGAACATATAATTGAGAACTCGGGCAAGATGATTATCTTGGACAAGCTACTGAAGTCGATGCATGCAAAGGGATCCAGAGTGCTGATCTTCAGTCAAATGAGTCGTGTTCTGGACATTCTGGAGGACTATTGCCTCTTCCGTGGATTCAGTACGTCCCCGAGGTTTGTAGGCCCACATTGTTTTTGACACGACTCGTCGTTGCAGAGTATTGTCGTATCGACGGTAGCACAGCGCATGATGACCGTATCGTTGCTATCGACGAGTACAACAAACCGGATAGTGAAAAGTTCATCTTCCTGCTCACTACGCGGGCGGGGGGTCTCGGTATCAACTTGACCACTGCTGACATTGTCATTCTCTATGACAGTGATTGGTAAGCCTTTGCGGTCTGATGGAATCGCATATACCGAATATCGCTCTTAGGAATCCCCAAGCCGATTTGCAGGCTATGGATCGTGCGCACCGTATCGGACAGACAAAGCAAGTGTATGTTTTCCGTTTCATCACGGAGGGTAGTGTCGAGGAGCGCATGCTCGAGCGTGCTGCACAGAAGCTTCGTTTGGACCAGCTCGTCATTCAACAGGGCAGACAAGCGCAATCGAAAGGTAAGCTCCCTTGTCTTATAGCCTGTATAGCTCCCGACTTGACGTGTTTTCTCAGCGGCAAGCAAAGACGAGCTTCTTGACATGATCACGCATGGCGCGGAGAAGATTATCAACTCTTCTGACGAGTAAGTAGAGCCCATGATGATGATTACGACGCTAATATCTCCTCTTCCTACTAGCATGCTCATCAACGATGACATTGAAGAAATCATCGAACGTGGCGAACAACGCACTGCTGAACTCAACAGTAAATACGAAGGCCTCAACCTTGAAGATTTGAGCAACTTTAAGTCCGATAGTTCACTTCAACAATGGGAAGGCGAAGATTTCCGAGCTGGTGGACGCAAGTCGCTTAATCTGAACATGCTTTCGTTATCGAAGCGAGAAAGGAAGATGAACTATTCGGTGGATAGTTATTTCAAGGATACGCTGCGTGCTGGGCCATCAAAGACGGAGAAGGCACCCAAGTTGCCCAGGGCACCGAAGCAAATTCAAATGTGAGTGTTGATGAGGCATATCGGAATAGGTCTATAGAAGCTGATGGTGGTGCTTTGACTTTGTAGACAAGATTTCCAGTTCTTCGATCCTGCGCTTGCTCTGCTTCAGGAGAGGGAGCTGGCGGTGTTCAAGGTATGGATATGTTTTCAGTCTGGTCATTTGCACTCAACTACGACATGATCCTCAGCGCTCCAACGGGATACCAGCAACGTTGAGGGAATCTCAAGCCCCTGAGGACACGCCAGAGAAACTTGAGGCAGAGCGGGTCGCAGCTCAGGAGTTCATTGACACCGGTAAGACCTTGTTTGAATCTTGACCTAGGCATCCGTTGATATATGTTTATAACACAGCGGAACCACTTACTGAAGAAGAGCAAGCGTTGAAAGAGCAACACACGGAATCTGGCTTCCACGACTGGAGTCGGAGGGATTTCCAACAATTTGTGCGTGCCCTTGAGAGCTATGGGTGGTACGTCCGATCGTTTTGCAAGTGGATTGTGTTGACGTTGAGTGTGTTGTTAGGACGGACGACTTTGAGCTTCTTGCGTCTGAGATACAAGACAAGGACGCCAAGCAAGTCAAACGCTATTACACCTACTTCAAGAAACACTGGAAGGAACTCTCCGAGCATCCTCGAATCGCCGCTCGCATAGCCGAGGGTGAAGCCAAACGGAACAAACGATCCAACCTCGAGCTACTCCTCGCCAAGAAAATCAATTCCGTCAAACACCCGATGCAAGAACTCGAGCTCAACTATCCGACGACGAAAGGCAAGGTATATTCCGAAGAAGAGGACCGATACTTGCTCTGTCGATTGAATTATTATGGGATGCGGACGGAGGATGTGTATGAGAGGATTAAGAGGGATATTTCGGAGTTTCCGGTGTTTAGGTTTGATTGGTTTATCAAGAGTCGGTCGACGCAGGAGCTGCAGAGGAGGTGTAATACGCTTCTGGGGATGATTGAGAAGGAGGCCGAGGCTCAGGCGCAACAGGAGGGTAAGACAAAGGGAAGGGGAAAGGTGAGGCGTTCTTTTTTTTTTGCGAGGTGGCCGCTGTTGCTCATGCAGTGTTTGCTAGAAACGAGGGATCGAGGATGTGCAAAAGGAGGATGAGCTCAAGGAGTCGAGATCGCCGACGCCGGTGACTGCGCCCAAGAAATCGCACAAGAAGAAAAAGGCGTAGGCGCGTAGTTGGCTGGGTGGACGCACACGTGGGTAGACGCATAGACGTGGCTTCCTGCATATTTCCTCTTGCTTCTGGCATGACTCCTTCATGTCGTCTTTGTTTCTCAATTTCATTCGTATCGTTTAGAATATAGTAATATGTTTACAAGTAGTGCCACGCTTGGTATCATTATCATTGTCGAGGGGAGACCCGCCACTCCTAAGACCTCATTACTTGTTGTGCTGATAACATTACAAGTCCATCATGCCGTGTACACGAAGAAGATATTCCTGGAACGAAGATCAGACCGCGTTGCCGATCTCGACAACCAGGAATACTCACTGCTTATCTGTAAGATCAGCAAACGCATGCCGTTCTCTCTCCCTCTGCACATCCGCATCCGTCCATCCACGCCGTTGCTTCTCTGCCTCGAGCACGTTCTTGCGCTGTTTATTCAACCGAACGTTGATCCAACGGAGAAGGAAACAGATGCCAAGTTCGACGGTGAGGAGGACCATGATGCTGACTTTTCCGGGGATGTATGCAGGGGCGTCCTTGGGTTGGAAGATTTCAGTCCCGAGGATATTGCCGACGCCAAAAGAGACCATCGTCATTGCATTGATAGTAACCTTTTTGCACAGATGATGGTCAGATATCGATATGATTTGGATGAGGGAGAGAGAGAGAACGCGAACCTTTTTGGTGTGACCACTCGTGTTACTGGCGTTGTACGCGTAGATCGTTGACAAGGCGCTACCGTAGGTGAGTGACATGTATACCGCTGGGACCCCCGCTGGATCAGTTGGGAGAGCGTGGAGAATGATCTTTTTTTCTCGTACCGAAAAGCAGGGCGCCTTTGTACGCGGGTCCTGAAAGGCCGGTCATCATCGCTGCGCCAATGATCGTGGGCACCAAGGAAATAACGATAGGGAGCATTCGCTCATTCTGGTCGTGCCAGGGATCGGTCAGGTTGACGGGGTACATGCGCGACGACGATACGAAGGTCATACCTTCCTGTCTGAATACCATCCGCAGATGAGGGTTGTTCCTGCTGCAAACGCTCCTCCGGGTGTGGAGAGGATCAATGTCTGCTTAGACCTGGAATCGGACGTCAAATCAACTCTCTGTGCAAGGGACGTGGGGCCGCAATAATCACGTACGTGTATCCGAAGCTCTTGATAATGATGTTACTGACTGTAACAGGTGGGATTAGTATGCTATTCTGCGACGTCAGACGATGGTTGACTCACAATTGGTGAGACCGCCACTAGGAATACTCGCTGCAAAGTCCAATCAGTTCAGCCAATTTGACGTTAGGAGAGACGTACTCAGTATCGTGACCAACACAACCAGCCATGTCCGAATATCCGTCAAAGCCTCTTTGACTTGATCGAGCTTGAGAGTCCTGTTCGCAGTTCCTCCTTGGTCGTCACGAACACGCTCCAAGACAGCAATCCTCTCTTGTTTGGTGAGGATTCGTGCGTGAACGGGTGAGTCAGGTAGCCAAAGTAAAACGATAGCGCCGACAAGGATTGCTAGGGCACCCAAGAAAAGGTAGACGATCTTGTATGGAGGAATGTACGTTGATTGGGAGAATGAAATGCCCTGCAGAGGCCGTGAGCCAACACTAAGGAGGTGATGGGGAGTCGACGCACGTAAGCAACGAATCCTCCAAAGATCTGCGTGAGACCATTCTGTGGGTATATACATGAGTGTCTGCTCGTGCCAAGAGCTCGTGTGACTGACCATAACGTAGAACCAGGAAATTCGGCGAGCCTGCACGAATCGTGAGCTGTACACACATCGAACACTCGAACAGCTTGGCCAACCTGTTCCTTCTTCTTGTAGAACATGGAAACAAGCAAAACTAACGAGGGGGCAACACAGGCTTCACACATGCCTGTGATCAACCAGTCAGGGTTGTTGCAATGAATGATGGATTGGGAGAACTGACCGAGGATGAATCGCAGAGCAAACAGTGCGCCGAAATTGTTGGTAGCAGCATGAAGCATGAGTACTGCGCCCCAGACTACAATATTGGCACCTGAGAGTACTGTCAAGGTCACTTTCGACCCCGAGGAACGCATCGCGTACCCAAGTACTTGGCTAACCGCAACTTTTGGGAAATATACACTGTAGGGAATTCCCAGAATAGGTATCCTTTTGTTCGTTAGATAAAAACACAATGGTAGGGATGCAGTCTTACCGAGGTAAAAAGCCATAGATACGAGGTTGTAGTGCTGCAGAGACGTCGAGTCAGGTGTCAAAACAGTAGAAGGAATGGAAGCATTACTTGGCCCACGACCGGAAAGCCCATGATGCTGGAGAAATAATGAGTACTTCCTGGCAGAATCCAGAGAGATATCTCACCTTGCATAGTTGAGGGCCGTCTTGTCTCTGATGACATGTTCAACGACTGAAGATTTGGATCCTTGAGTAGAGCATACGTACAGAAATTGAGTAAAGTAAACTGCCGCAGATATCGTCGGTATGAACAGGTCCTACAATTGATGAACAGTGAATGAGCCAAGGTATTCAAAGCAGAGCTAGATGGGCGTACCAGCTTTCTGCGGAGCTTCCTGTCAAACTCCTCACTGAAGTGTTCTTTAGCCTCAGTGCCGACAAGTTGGAGAGCCTCATCGCCATCGCCCGCATCGAAATGGCTCTCTACCGTCTCCTCAACGACCTGGCGCTTGGAGTCCTTCTCTCCCTTTTCGAATTCGCCTGACATGGGGGATATCGGGAGGTTGGAAAGGGCGAACGAGCGGAATGGTCACCCGTCCCGTTCTTATCGTCCCCAAGCCGCTTGTCTCCTGAATTGGGGCAGAAATATACAAGTCAAAGCTGCCGTGCCTGCGACAAGTTTGGCAAAATAACGGCAAGCATGGTCACGAAAAAGACCGACGTCTAGGATAATATCGACTTGGAAACTCTGCCATACCGCTTCCTGGAGATGAGGAGGGCTGAGCCGACAACTTTCTAGCTTCGCAGGGATCGGTTGGGGTATGTAACTTCACCAGTTGAGATCCGGAGGTAGACCGTCCACCTGAAGGGAGTCTAATGGGAGATTTGGAGTCAGCTGAGTGATCGTTTAGCATCACATGACGCAACGAGTCTCGTGGCCCAGTGATTGTGGGGTCGACTGGATCCGAGAATGGGTGAGGAGTGGAGAACTCCGGGGAGATGTCTGATCAACAAATTGGTGCCTGTACCTGAGAAGGACTTCCTGCATACGCGTTTGCGTATGGATGTCCAAGGGCAGCCAAGGGGTTGTTATTGATGGAATGAAAATGTTGTTAGCACTGGGTAAATAGTGATACAGTATTCCAGAAAGCCAAGACTTTTGGGTTCACTGACACGTCCGGGAAGTTGTTTTCATGGATCCGCGTTCGCCTATTTGCCGCTGATCATATTTTTAGTTACATTTGCCGAGTTAGGGTTAGGATTCGAGAGGGGAGAGCAGACTGGCAGGTGGTGGAGACTCAGAGGTGTAGGGAACGACGTTGGAGGTTTTGAACCAGTTTGATGACACGACCGAGTAGGACATACAAACATACCCTAGAAATATCCATCAACAGATTGCACCTGAGTTTTCCAATTTGTTTATTGTTTATACCCGAGGAAATACATAGCCTTCTGTGTTTTGTGACAGTGACC
Organism: Chalciporus aff. trinitensis; assembly: GCA_038089015.1. Lineage (NCBI taxonomy): Eukaryota > Fungi > Basidiomycota > Agaricomycetes > Boletales > Boletaceae > Chalciporus > Chalciporus aff. trinitensis. The sequence continues at coordinate 9,385 of JBBPJZ010001016.1, forward strand.
CTTTTTTGCCTTTTTGGTCCACCGTCATCCAATCAACCTCCGACTCCGATTACAGAATCTCACTCAATCTTTCCGTTCGCGGATTTCCCCCGAGTCAGAATCCAAAATATTCGCTGTTCTGGGTGGGTACGAGCTGGTAGCTGCGAGATCTCCTTGAGTTCCGCAGTGTTGTGTCCAACAAGTACCTCGGCTTACGGTGACTACATGCAGCCGAACAAACCCTTTCATCGGAATCATAGGTTGTACAACTCGTCACGACGCGAAGAATGAAGCAAATATAAAGATCGGAAGTGACACCATGTATTCCTCAAGTCAAGTCCCTCCCAGTCTATCGTGCATAAGCATCGTGCATGGAACACGGGTTTTCAGGCCTGCCTCTCAGCTTCGCCTGTATCAACTCGATGGATAAGGTTGAAGTCTAACGGTGGGACTTTCTTACTACAAGCTCCCGACGTTGCCAACCTCGGTGTCCCACTCCAAGTGACGCTTCTACCAACGCTGCCTTCCAACTGGCAGAACGGTGAGATCAAAGGCGCGCATATCCGTGGGGGAATGACGCTCAATTTTGCTTGGAACGGCGGAAAGCTCACCTCTGCTACTTTCACCGTCGACAATGACGTGGTTGGACGGGAGAGAGAGATCGTTGTGAACTACGGAGGTTGCGTCATTGGATGATTTAGGACTAACGGGGGGACGGAGTGGGGACGGTGACGAACCTTTCGTTTTGAGGCGTAAATGGCCTGTTGTGTTTTTTTTTTCCCTTTCAGTTGTTCAAGCACCCAGAATAGAACGTTCCTTGGCGCATGGTCTGCTTGGGCGTTTCGTACCCCCGATGGCTGCCATGCGTTACTCACGAGGACGAATCATAATCAACACCACAACGTGTACACGGTGGCTATCTTAGCAGAGCCTGAGAGAAGTGGTCATCAGCTTGAACTGATCTGCCAAGCGGTAAGCGAGTTTTCATGGGTTCAATAGGAAATCTAGAAAACACGCGGAAGGGACTGCAGAACCTAAATCTCTCCATCATCATGATTATGAAGACCACACTGTAACGGACTTTTGTATTTTCCAGAACTGTGTGTGAAGTGGTCCAAGTTGACGGAAACTGATTTGCTGTGAACTGTGTGAGTAATCTCTCGTGTTTGGGAGGTATGACATACTGGGACTTAGTACCCTGGTCCATGGCACTGATGGGCCACGTGCCATGAGTCGCCATCAAACCAGGCTCAGTGGCGGGCCCCGTGAGTTCTTTGCTTATTTGTTGTCGAGACTTCAATCAGGTTTTGATGTAGGTTAATCCTGTAGCAACCGGTCATCGGGACTCTCCTTAAGCCAGACCGTCAATGACTCAAGCTTGACTCGTCCTTGCAAACAAAGTTATTGAGGCTTACTACTATGAGGGCTTATGTAAATGAGAGATTCAAGTCCGAGTCCCAA
>JBBPJZ010001017.1:0-10807 GCA_038089015.1 Chalciporus aff. trinitensis
GAGAGTCACGCGCTCCCGTTCACCACGATGATCGTGATGCAGACACAAGCAAGGTGGTCAGAGTCTCGAACCACGGCGTCTCAGATTGGTTCTGTGGAAGCATTCGACCTCTTGTGTCTTGCGTTGGGACTCGTCATGAACTGGGCCACTCTGAGCCCCAAAGTGACCAGCCTTTCTAAAGTTAAATGTGAGCATATTTCCAGGGGAACTACACATCCTGACCCGTTTTCTTTTTTTTTAGCAATCAACCCCGCGTGCCCTGGTTCACGGCTCTGCGTGAGAGTGTGTAAATGTCCTAATCGAATATCAATCCTCGAATGCCTCGCAAACCTCTACACTCAATACTCCGATAGCCAGCAAAACGATCTTCCCGAAGGTATCTTCCTAAGAGGATACACAGCGGTACTCCTGGGGTTGCTCATCCGAAACGATCCTGCCAACCAGACCCTCATCTTGGCTAAATTACCTGGCGATTCACCGTCCGAGAGCACCAAATCATTACTTACCCACTGTCGTTCATTTTTAGACCTTTATACCGATACCATGGCGCTACCCGCCTCAGATTCGCCGCGTGCCACGCCAGAACCTCTTCATAGTACCGATCCTCGACAAAAGACGTCGTGGGACAAGCGAGGGGAAGACATTGCGCGTGGTGTTATTGCATCTCTAGAACTACTCTGCGACGATTATTAATGATGATGTATTAAGGGATATCGGCTTCTACCGCCTGCGCTGTGTCGCCATAATTTTCATCCTCGAGATCGAGGAAACTTTGTTCGATGGCTTTCATGTACATGTTCATCTTCCACATGTCGCCGATTCGGATGTTGGCATGGTCAAACGCCAGCGCCAGCGTTGGATCTCCGGGACGGTGCGCCGTTGTCACGGAGGGAGGCATCGTCGGATACCTCGCTGAGAAATGAGTGAGCAATATGTTACGGGCGTTCATCCTACCAATCACCGTCAGCAACGCCAAGCTAGCTTGCTAAGAAAGAAAACGAATTCAAACCTTTTTCCGATGTCAATCGCTTGACCAACAGTGCTGTGCATCTTGGCGGCGGCCATGTCAGCTTGATCGTCTGCCATCGTGGCCTCGTGGATGAGAAGCGTTGCATTTCCGCCAGCCTCCACCAGTTTCTGGGTCGGAATGGTGTCTCCCGAGTAGCTGATGCAAGCCATGATGAGCGAATGATGTAAATAACGCACGTAGAGACCTTACACGATGCTCCATCCGTCGGCATGTTTGAGGATCGCACCGTGGCAAATCGTTTGGTGTTTTACATCAACGCTTTGAAAACTCTCCAATCCAAGAGAGTCACAGAGGTCGCGCAGCGCTAGAGTAGAACTACATCCAAGCTAAGCCAAAGGGTTAAAAACGTTCGAGCACCTGCGTACCTTTCGGGAGCTTCCTGGACCTGGCAGAAATTGTTCTTCCAGTGGATTGCATCAATCGAAATGGGGACAACCAGACTTTTAGAATCGGGTGAAAGGCCGAGGTTTTCAAGTGCGGAATAGTCGCGGAGATACACAAAAACATGACCATGGCCCACAACATAGAGAGGCGTATCTGAAGGGGGGTCAAGCTGCGTGGTTCAACCCGTGAAACACCCAAGCCGATAATGCGGACGTACCTGTTGCCTCATGGACAATATCTTCGCCAAGCCGATATGATGGTCGCCGTGCATATGACTGATAAAGATGCACCTTAGCTCGCGGAGGACTTGCCAGACACTACAAGTTGATGAGGGATCATCTCCAAACTTCCGAGCTAGTTGACCCCAGGTGCCTTCCCCAGCATCGAGTAGGACATAGCCACGTTCAGGGATGTGAATCAGCGTCGCCGAAACTGATAGTCCGTGAGCATAATATCGCACACCGAGAATTTCGGACCAACCGTTCCTATATTTACTGGGGATCGCGCTGCCCGTTCCCAGTGGACATATTGTCACATCTCCGCCACAAAGACCATGCGGTTTCGCGGGCGTAACTGAAGAGCGAGCCTCCATAAAGCGACTTCGGGTTAACTCTGGTAAAACCAGCGGAGAATTCGAAGACACTGCGGGATGGAAAAGGTCGTGTTCCTCGGGACCTGTGTTTTGTGCTGGTGGGCGTGAGGGGTGCAGGTTTATAACCATGTTTGCTCGCATAGCGATGGCATTAGCGGGAAGTCCAGGAACATCTTTACAAGCATGTCAGCTAAAATTTCTTGCGTCATTACTGGGAAGATGCACACCACTGATCGCTCGCTCTGCGCTGCAGGAATACTTTTGCAACGGGAAAATATCAGGGTCAAGCTGGTTGAGTCGGAGCTGACTATATGCAGCGCTCGTGAATGTGACTGGGTTGGGTAAATGTCTTCGCGAGGCAACAATATGCTTGCAAATCGTAAGTGACGCACATCCTCCGATCATGGACGTTCTGCCTACGTACATGCACGTCAGGCCCGAAGCCTCTCATGAATGCCATGTATCGCTCGTCTTCAAGGACACTATCCCCACACAGATGAAATATAACCCTGACGACATGTTGTTTCGAATCTTTGGCATTCTTCCACAAGTATCCCGCAAAATGGGCGGAATCGCTAAAACCTGAAAGGAGAGCAGGTATGTGTGCCAACGTCGGTGTGTCGAAGATTAACACGACCTATAATGTGTTAAAATCTCCTCAGTGACAAATTCGAAAACGGGCTCACTCCTGGGGTAACGCTCTCTCCAACACAATCTTCTGGCTTGATCTCACGGTCAACAACATTGCCGTCGGCGTCTTTGACCTTGACAGTGACACATTCTCCCTTGATGAGTTTCCCGCGTAATGGTCCACGGGGAAGACCTAAAGCGACAGCTTTTCGCTCATCGAACTTTCCACGTATACGAGGTCCTACAATTGCATACGCAAGCGTAGGTTTGAGTGCTGGATCGGAAGAGCCGACGAAAGCTCGTTCAGGAATAGGGAGAGGACGGTTGCTACCTGGCGGAAAATACACGCGCGCCGGTCTCGAAGAAGATTGCGTGCTCGGCTTGATGCTATTGTCCCCCACTTTTTGATGACCTTCGCGTGTTCCCGTCGAGTTCTCGCGGGTCGCAGGGAACATGGACTGGATCACCAAGCGCCTCCAGGCCTGTGCCGCCTCGCCGCTCAAATTAGCCGGGTCAGAATCGTACACAGTAGTGGGCTCGCCGAGAGTTTCCATTGATAGCACGGTGCCTTCTAGAGAGTGGCCCGTGGTAACTCGATGTGGTCGCTTGGCAGGTCGTTCAGGAGAGTCTTCACGCTTTCGCTTTGATGAACCCCCGATATCACCAGGAAGGCGACATTGTTGTGGCTGAATTTCCGAGGGAACGATGGGCAGCGCAAAAACCGATATATGGTCGTCTTTGTATACCGGTCCATCTGTCGACTCGTTCGACGAGGGTTGGACCAAGGGGACTTCTGTGGGGGTGACAACAATATTGTCGCTTAAGGCTGTTTGCCACAGAACAACTACATGAAACGAGGACGTTGGCTCACCGATACGTATACTTTCGCATAGAGGCCATCAAGTGCAAGAGTCCTGATGGGCCTGTGATCTGTATATTGGACTGACCAGCATCGGCTAAGCTCATGAGCAGCCCTACGAAAATAAAGCAGGACAGCTGAGAACGAGAAATGATGGGTGCAGGATAGAACCCACCCGGAAGACCGGTGGCGCGCTGTGTGCCCACAGATGTGAGGAAGAGTGCGCGTGTTTTCTTCCAGTTCTGCTGACCCTGCAAGAACGCTCTGGTCGTATTTTCCCCGACATTGAAGACATACTTGGCTGAATCGAACGTGATCACCACTGTCGGTTCGGAGTCCGCCGACACTGTGCTTAAAACGGAGGCATTCCAAAGCATTGAAAGTCCAAGGATTGATGGTGTGTGGTGGAAGGGACGAGAGATGGACAGTTGTCGGGGTATTTTACACAGATTACGAGGACATAGCAGGCCAGCCAGCCTTGCTGATACTGAGGTTTGAAAGTATCGATGATATGACCTCCGAGTCGAGGTCGTGGATGTTAACTATGGCTTCATTCTAACCTAGACACTAACTAGTTTTTCGCTATTGGTCACGTGCCAAATGACAATGTATTTGCACAGCCACTCTGCGACATACCTGAACATCGTCGGATGAATTCCCATCTAAGTACAGTAGTACAATTGAATCTTCAGTGATGTTCACGGATAAACACACCATGAGCCACAATCCCGGGACCGGTCCTCCCCTTGGTCTTCACCTCGTGACTGGAATTTTCACCTCGCCTATGCTTCGCTTCGACGTCCAACCCATGTATCCAGGGCTTTGAGGTGCTCCTGTGAAGATTTCGCACGAGAGACCGCTGTTTCCGGACAACCTTGAGCGTCCCGCAAGCACCGTGACGATGATCACGAGTCTCGATTTTCTGCTGCCGTGCGGACCGTCCCCGTATGCTAAACATATATAACCTGCAGCCGCTCGTTAGGGTCAGTCTGGCTGTGCCTCAACCGCGGTCTCAAAAATGATGTCGCGTTCTCTTGGTTTTAGTGTGCTAGCTGCCGTTGTTCTCGCGAGCTGCGCAACCGCCGCCACGGTGGTGACCGTGAGCGGAACCGCGAGTCATGCTATTCCCCCGCTTCTTTGTATGTCGTTCTGTGTCCCCTTTCGATGTTACTAATGTGATCGCACCCAGATGGGCAGATGTTTGAGGCATGGTTGTCTCTTTCAAGTATTAGGCTTGTCTAACGTATATGCTCGTCAACTGACAGGATATTAACGTGAGTGACACCCTGCACATCATTTACATGACACTAAATATCATTGGAACAGAACGTAAGACCTCGGAAGCGAATCCCGATCCACCAACTAACACCCCTGTAGAGTGGTGACGGTGGTATTTATGCAGAAAGTTAGTCTTGGGGTCACTATCGAAATGGTCCCTCTGTGAGACTGACCTCTCTTTCCCAGTGCTCCAGAATCGCGCATTCCAACAGGTTACACCGAGTAAGCGACTTGTGTACGCACCTTCATATCTCATCTCACTATCGTATTTGTGTTTCGTGATAGATACCGCCGCTGCGCTGTATGCCTGGAGCGCTATTAACAGCGCAGAAATCAACGTGATCGCTGACAAATCCCCCGTTTCTGCTGCACTCCCCAATTCCCTTCAGGTAACCATTCCGTCTGGCACTTCTGGACAGGTTGGTTTCGGAAACAGAGGGTATTATGGTTCGTGAAGTTTTCCCTTGTTTCAGAAATACTCCTTATCCAATAATATCCACAGGAATTCAGGTGAACTCAGAGTGGACATACAATGCATCCTTTTACTACAAGTTCCCTGCGGCTTCCTCTTTTGAAGGAACGGCCACTGTCGCCTTACAGAGTGCCACAGGCGAGATTTATGCCACCGCCTCGGTCCCGATCAGCGGATCGCAGACAGCTTGGAAGCACGTCGCTGTACCATTAAAGCCTACATCATCTCCCGCATCTACAGCGAACAATTTTACGGTTACTTTCAACGGTGGTGCTGCAGCGGGTCAGACCATTGACTTTGCCATGTTTTCGTTGTTCCCTCCCACTTTCAAAGGACGTGAAAACGGTTTGAGAATCGACCTTGCGACTGTGCGTGATCTTTCCACCCTGGCGTATCTAGCCATCCGCTGATTCTCCCGAAGACATTGTACGAAATGAATCCTTCGTTCTTCCGCTTGCCTGGTGGTAACAACCTGGTAAGAGCTGATGGGTCTTCCTCTATTCTTATGTTCTGATAAGTTTCACAGGAGGTAAATCACGCCGAGTTAATCCGTCCTTCTGTAATGCATTAAGCAAACAAACTTCAGGGTCAAACCTGGGGGACAAGGTGGCAGTGGAATGCCACTGTCGGCCCTCTCGTAGACAGACCAGGTTCGTAATTATGTCTAAAGGGATCCTCATACTGAGATGGCATTAATAGGTCGAATGGGGGACTGGGGCTACATCAACACCGAGTAAGTTATTAAAACCCCATTTTCGGTCAGGTGGGCTAAGTTGGCTGTAGTGGTCTTGGCCTTATGGAATATCTGTACATGTGTGAGGACATGGAGATGGAGCCTATCATGGCCGTCTGGGCAGGTTTGTCTCCTTCATTCAGATGTAAAGTTCTTAAGTGAATCGTGCGGCAGGTTACTCTCTCAATGGCCAGAGTCTTCCCGAAAACGAGTTGGAACCGTACATCCAGGCTGCTATTGACCAGATCAACTTCGTGATTGGTGACCCAGCTACTAATGAATACGGTGCGTCCAGATTTTTCCTCGTCGGCATGTTTAATTGTTTTGACAGCCGCTCTCCGCGCTTCCCTTGGTCACCCTGAGCCATTCGTCCTCAACTATGTTGAGATCGGTAACGAAGACTTCTTTGCCTCTGAGTCGTAAGTCTACTCGTGTCATGAGTACAGATGGTCGCCGTGCGCTAACTTCCAAAAACGTCAGATATATCTACCGTTGGAGAGACTTTGCGGGAAATCTGACTGCAGCTTTCCCTCAACTTCGTAAGGATATTACTAACCAAATACCCTGACATAACTTCTCATGCTATTCCTCAAGACTTTATTGCGACTACCTACCCATTCAACCCAACCCTGAACCCCGTTCCTAAGCAATATGACAACCATGTCTACTCAACCCCTGGTAAGTTTACTGTCTTGTGTGTAGCCCTTGGTACTCTGAGCTTGCGAAGAGTACTTCATCGAGAACGCGTTCTACTACGACGCTTACGAGGTAAGGATACAAACCATCGCTTATACTAGATCACATGCTCATGTTGTCATTCTAAACAGCGAAACGGCACATACTACTTCCAGGTACGGCTTTCCGCGGAGAGCCCCTGTCATGTATAGAACTCACATCCTACCAGGGTGAGTATGCTGCTATCTCGACTAACGCTAGCAATGTGTTCGGTTCAGTGGGACGTCTGATGTATCCAACTATCCAGAGTGAGTTATTTGTGTCGATGTATTACGAATTGCATTTACATTCCTCGTCTAGGCTCTGTGGGTGAGGCTGCTTACATGACCGGCTTCGAAAGGAACAGTGACATCGTGTTCGCTGCTTCTTACGCGCCTCTGTTGATGAACGTGGGCAACTACCAATGGGCGAGTTTTGCTATTCCCATGTTTCCCTATGGTCACTGACGTCAGAAACGCTTTAGACTCCCAACCTCATCGCTTTCGAGTAAGCAACGTGATTTCTGCTTAGTGACAACCATTGCTGATAACAAATCACCAGTGCTTCCAAAGTTTACCCTTCCACTAGCTACTATGTCCAGCAGGTTTGTGGTCAACCTAGTTTCACGCCTTGGTGCCCTTAACACTCTTCACAGCTCTTTAGCACGCACAGAGGCACCGAATACTTGCCTAGCACGCTTCCCACATTCAATGGCACTCTGTACTGGAGTGTCACCCGTGATACCAACCTCAACACTGTCCTCATCAAGGCAAGTAATGCACTATTCAAAAGACGATCTTCTAACGACGAACTGCTGTTCCAGGTTGTCAACACCGCTGCTTCCCCTGCCCCAGTGACCTTTATTTTACCTTTCGAGGTTGCTCCTGCTGGTCTTTCCACCGTGATCACTGGATCTCTTACTGCAAGCAACACCCCTACAACGCCCAACGCTGTTCTTCCTGTGACGTCACCCATGACCTTTGCTCAGACGTTCAACTACACTGCACCAGCATACAGTGTCAGCGCTCTGACCGCACACATTTCGTAACGCGAGAGAAGTAGATTACCAAGTACTTTCTGTGATCTTCCGCGAAATCAGAACTTTGTTGTCGTACACATTATGAAGGTCTTTCTCCAGAAAGTCGTTGCTCTAATGCCGTTTGAACCCGTTCGAAGACATCTTCGATATGTTGCAAATACGCGTCTGAATTCTGGTCTTGCATGTTTCCAGCCGGGACGTCAAGCGTAAACGAAGGCTGGTACAACGGAAACGCGCGATGATCTGGAATCTCTGAATCCAGCGAAAGCGACCTCCTGGCCTATGTCGAAACACATTTCGTCACCCTGACGAAAAACAGGGTGTCGACCCACTCACTGCAACAGATGCAAGGAACGCCCAAGCACGGGCAGCATTGGGTGAGTTGTAACCCCCTTGAACAAGAAAATGGGTAACGACACAGAGAAGCGACGAAAACACGCGTACCACCTCCGAGAAGCAGCTTTTTGCCCTTCCAATCGTTCACTATCCGGTCGATACACCATCCAAGGGATCCTGGTCCGCCCAGGGACCAATTCCAAGTCGCCATGGGGTCGCCCGCAAGCCCATCTACACCGCATTGGACAACGATGAAGTCCGGGGAAAACGTGTCCTTGATCTTCTCGACAACGGACCATGTGCGTTCATACGTTCGATTCGAAGCGCCTTTTTGAAGCGGAAGAGACAGTGTGAACGGATCGAATGAAGGATCGTCTGGATCTGGGAGAACAGAAAGAGGAGAAGAGGGAAAGAATCCAGGGGCGGTGTGATGGATTGAGAGCGTCTGTGGTATGATAAACGTTCAACGACTGCTGTCAGTGTCTTCATCAAGCAATACCTGCTTACCAACACCTGGGACATCGTGGCGGAGCTTGGATTGTAAAAAGCCTGCGAGACGGCGTCCGAAAAGTGTAGGTCCATGTCTAGGTACATCACTCGAGCTCTGCGCATGAACGGGGGCGACGGAGGGATGCGTCTCAACGCGAGAATTGCAAGAACACAGTCAGCGACGTAACAAAATCCAGCGGCATTGGATTTCTGAGCATGGTGTCTAGGAAGGCAAAGAGTTGATGCGCGGTTCTGACGACGGAGAAAGATGGCGGACCTGCCTCCATCCCAGCAAATGGCAACATTACAGATGTTTTCTTTGAGTGCATCAACTGCTGTCAACGTTGCTCCGGCTACGAGTGGTATATACTCATGCAGCCCCCTGAAAGGAGGGCAGTCCTAGTGTAGATCTATGACGGTTTTTATAAAACAAGAGGTGATAACGCACATCCTCGAGGCCAAACTGAGCGGTCTGACCAAGGTCCTCGTGGTTGTTCGAAGGGTTCAAGGCATACTCAAGAAAGTCGCGGGTATGGTAGGCTAAAAGTTCCCTGTTGGTTGCTCGACGTGGACGCAGTACTTTGAAGCATTTGCCCCCATCGGGAGCAACCAGCGACAAAAGGCCGAACGCGCTAACCAGCGAGTGTACCAGTAATGAACGGTGCCTATTGGAAGGCAAGAGTGATGACACCTATCGTGAATTTGAATCAGTAGGCTTTAGTACGTCGACTACCCATCAATCGCATCCAATGAAAAAGGCGTGGGCTGATCTAAGATCCCTGGATCAAACTTGCCTTAGCTAGTTCCTCGGATACGACGTAGCCTACTGGAATCGTTCCGCCGGAATCGTGCTGATGCTCGGCCTGCATGCGTGGTTGGATGCAGCTGATAATTGAAAGAGTACTAAAAAAGTACTCAGAAGATTACGGTCACACAGTGAAGTCCCGGAATCAAGATCCCACAACACTGCCATCCTTATCTCATGTACATATCTCTTCTGTTACCCTCTTTTATCCGCTCTGTATCAGAGGGTATGCGGATGTGAGTCATCAAAACGTGGTGAGCTAATAGTGGTACAACGAGAGGGGGATGCCTCGAAGTCCCGGTTCAACTTTCACCCAGTGTCAGGAACGATACAACAGGATCAGGGGAGACTCGCGAGAACAATACAGATCAGAGTTGTCTATGTGTGCGACGGTCATCGCCCATCCGGTCTTGGTTCTGTGGTACGATGCTCATCAATGATGATACTGCGGATGGGAAAATTAAAGGGACTTACGAGACCACTGCACACTGAGGATCAAGTTGTCATAACCTTTTCCGTTCAGCTTCTCCATCGCACGTTGGGCAATAGCCTTATCCTCGAAACTAACGAACGCAAAGCCCTTCCCGATCCCTGTCTCCCTGTCGCGACCGACGTAGACCCTAGCCACCCGGCCAAATGCACCAAAGAGTTCGCGCAGATCGTTTTCTTGTGTTTCCTCTGAAATGTTCGTGACACGGAGGGTTGGAAGGTCTTCTCGTGAGCCTGCACCACCCATGCGGCCCATTGACTCCCCAGCCCCACGACCGCCAGCACGCATTGACGGAGGGACATATTTCCCGCCAGATGTTGCGGCTGGGGGGGCATCAGCCGCTGGTGCAAATTCATCTGCGGGAGGTATCTCGGCAGTCTCTAGGCCAGCGAGGGAGTCCTTGTAAGGACACTTGGCGGTAAAGTGGTCTCCTTTACATAAACGACAAACAACCTTGCCAGCGCCAGCCTTGGCAAGCTCGGTCTTGATGTTTTGTTCTGCTGTTGGCTCTGGCCCTGACGGCTGGAACGGGGGATGGATATTGACGAGTGAATGTACAAGAGAGGAACGTACCTTGTTTCCGGCAGACAGCTTGAGGACAACGTTTTCACCTACTGTGGTGGTCGCACGATCGGGGCCTTCCTTGTTCCCTCTCTCCTTTCCGAACTTTGACCACTTTTTCCGTTCAGCGACAGTGTGTTCTACGACGGATTTCTGAAGAGTCCGTTTGATCTTACGTGTGATCTGTATGTGATCGGTAACTGGGAATACGGATGCGATGGATGTTACTCACCTTGACCTTCTTGCCCTCGTCATTGATGGCATACTCCACCACTATTCGCAAACCGTTTTCATCAATGTAGTCCCCGATGGGCTCAGCGAGTTCGTCTACGTCGTCTGCCCAGGACGTTTTTTGTGCTGCCATCTTCGTTGTCGATGTCGATGAAGAAGCGCCA
>JBBPJZ010001018.1:0-10806 GCA_038089015.1 Chalciporus aff. trinitensis
GGTGAGTGAGTGAGTGTGAGTATATGCGTATTGCTCACTTTAGTTCTGCAACTTTAGCGAGGTCGAGTGGTCTAATGGGCCCCAACGTCAGTGGAGAGGAATATAAATACGAACGGAAGCGACACCTCTTTAATAGGCCTTCTACGGATGAACGAACAACCGGAAAGGTGGTTGCCAAATGCTTTCGCGAGGATACGAATGCCAGTACAGTATTGAGAGCCTGTTGACTCTCTAGCTTTGCGTACCACGACAACAAAAGACCAAGCTCACCTTGAAAACCTAGGACAGATACGAGCACACCATTAGCAAACCTGCTGTCATGTAGAGTCACCACGTACCTTGTGAAGCTACGCATAAAATGCTTCGGAACCAGCGAAAAGACAGAGGAGTTCGTGTGCACCCACATCTTCGAAATACACGGGCCACACTACGGTCTCCGAGTTTTGTTTCTGCTTGCCTTTGGTGTTAACGGACGTTCTTTGCTTCTTGGTCGGCTGCTTCGAGGCCCTGGATGTCGCGTTCGACGTTTCCTTGCGCTTCATGGCCTTGGATTTCTCGTCGGTCACGCGTGGAAGCTGGAACTCAGGAGTAATTATAGTGTGACGCGACGCGCGACGTGACAAACTGTTACACTTCAAGTGTCACGCTAGCTTGACTTCCACAAGCTACTTATTAGCAACTCCTTGAGTTAAGTATCCCGGAGGTGAGTTTCTTACTCCAATCCAACTAATTGCAACACGGTTAGCTATCACTACTAGCCCCATGTCCTCCGCCATGCGCCTCATCGCCCGAGTCGTTCCCAAGTCCTCCGTCAACCCCACTCAAGTCCGCCCACCCCCACTCACCAAAACACAAGAAAAAGCCATGAAAGAGCCGCTCATAAAGATCATGCAGAAGAAACAAGCCGAAAGCGGTGCTGCATGGCCTCAGAACTTGCGCATTGAGCCAATCATGTCAAGGAGAAAGATTGGCTTTGCACCAAAGTATTTGAGGCCGACGTTGAAGAAGATGCTGACGGAGCGGTAGGGTGGCTTGGTTCTGCTGGTTTTGGTGTCGTCTAGGTGTGTAACCACCCTGTCGTTGATGTGCAGAGCGATTGACCCCCTTATTGCAGACGTTGCGCGTTGCTTTGCACTTTTAAATCTGTATCTATACCATATGTGCCTCGTTCCTACGGAGTACTCGGCGCACTGCCAGCTAGGCTTGCATTCGTGATTTTTGAGATTCCCAGTCTACAAGTTCGAACAGCGACCCCCATCCCTCTAGCCGTCCCCGTCATCACTATTCTTTACCCTTAATTTCGTCAACATGGCGGACGATGTAGGCGTAAATCGCAACTTACCTGAGCATTCCCTAACATCTCTAACTGACTTTCCGGTCACTTCACGTTTAAGCCACAACTCGGCAGTCTCTACTCGCAGCGACATTATCGAGCTCAGCAGTCGCAGCAACTCTGTCGGTCCCGCGTCCGGAATCGATGGACATGCTCTCCCCGTCGACATTAGCCACGATGTCAAACCATCCTCCAAGAGCATCAGTCTTCGAAACCTGCCCCTACTGCAGGTGCGAGAGTGAAACCAAAGTCCACGAAAGCGTCTTGACCGCGTTCACCATCACCAACACCATCACCTCCCGCTCTTCCGCAACCTCTTTAAGCAATTATGCTTGACATTAAATTAGGTGGCTGCTCTACGACCGAGAAAGGCCCTTTTCAGCGCTCCGTGGCCCGTGGGCCTGGAGAGTGGTGCTTAACCTATTCATATTCGTGTTCCTTACCGTAGTTGTCACAGCCATAAGTTCCCTGGATGTGTCGCTCGCTCTGCTTCGGTTCCGAGTCCTGGGTCAAAGAGAAACTGCGTTGGATTTTGAACTCGCGCCCAAGCCTACTGAGATCCTTGCGTTAGTCTGCCTTTCACTGTATACAAGTACCCTGTGAACGGATGGAAACTTTCAATGTTCTCTCGCAGCTTGAAGGAGCCAGGACATGTCCTGGATGATTATGCACTTGTATGATACATACCACCGCTGTAGCATCGCTGCCATTGCGACTTTACGGTTACTTGCACGACGGAGCGTTCACCTTTAAATCTCCATCGCTGTTCCATCGATGCCTGCATTCCCAATGTGCGGCGAAAGGGACCCACAAGGTGGTGGGTGGTTCAACTGAAGCCAAGCGCGTTGCCGTTCGTTGGAACGTTGTCGTACTGCTTGCTCCAATACCGGGCCACCCCAAGAACATGAAGCATGCTGGTGAGTGCTGAACATTCATCCTCAAAACTAAAGTAACAGGCCTGCGAAGCAGCATGACGTATTCACTAATGAACATCCTCCTGACTCGCAGTCTGAGACCGACCCCCGTGTGACTCCTCGTGGTCCCTATAGTTCGGTTGAGGAATTTAAAGCGCACTATGAACGTTCAGACATACCGAGAGAAGCGAAGCAGTGGGAGTTTGAATGAACGGCGCAGACGTTGTTTAGTGGTATCCCCTGAGGAGGAGCTGGAAAACAATTGTCGGAAAAATCGTCGTGACACAGAGCTTGAAGCTGGAGCTGGGATTGTGGTGGGCTCGGAGTGCTCTTGCGCTAGATGGTAGAAATATTGTCAGTGCATTTTGGGAAATTCGCAATGTACGCTAACCTGATGCGTCGCTCTGGTCCGGGACTGCAGACCCCTCCTGAGTGATGGGGTGTGATGGGGTGCTCTCAAAGGAAGGAATCGGTGAGGGCAAGGGTGAAGCAACGCTCGCACTAGGAGACAGTCCCGCCGCTCCGAGCAACTTAAGTCAATAAATGTTAGAGAGGAGCACTATAAAAAGCTGTATCTTCGTCACCTGATTGACAATCTGATTTGCTGGAGCCGATTGTGGACCTGGCGCTACCAACGACACTTTGAACATCTCCGCCTCCTCTGAGATGTCCCAAAGGAAGATGATCCATTGCCTACCGCCAGTAGCAAGAAGTTTGCCATCGGGAGAGAAAGCCACCGTGTAAACCTCTCCTCCATGCTGCAATGAATGACCAACTTGTCTTCGCATACCCAAGTCCCATAGTTGTACAGTATAATCGTTCGATGCGCTTGCGATCAATGAGCCATCTGGAGATATAGCAAGTTGGTTGATATTCCGTGAGTGTGCTTGCACTGGACTACCAAGGCGAACACCAGTAGGTGCACTCCAGAAATAGATCTGACCATCTCTACATCCAGAAACGAGGACACGGTTGTCCAATGACCAAACGATTGAGCGCACCCCATTGTCATGAAGAAGTGGCTGAGTGAGACGTTTGCCAGTTTGTGAGCTCCAGATACGAATGGTGCCATCGTATGAACCACTCGCAATCTTTGCCCCACTGGGGGAGTATGCCACCGTCCCTACTCCCCTTTGGTGATCGTCGTTAGTGAAAAGCAACTCGCAAGATTCTGTGCGCCACATCTTGAGTGTGCCATCGGAAGACGCACATGCAAACGTGGTGTCATCTGGCGAGAAGGCCAGGTCAGCCGCCCGTTCCCCGTTCCTGCGTTGGATGTGTTAGTCCCCAGAAAAAAAATGAAAGTCATGAGGAATAAAGACCCAGGTGTGACAGCTTTTATGACGTTTCGAGTTTCGAGGTCCCATAGAACGACTCGTCCGTCGTCCCCCCCAGTAAGTATTTTCGTTCCATCTGTCGAGATTGTGAGACCATTCGATGCTGTTTTACGAAAGCGTATCGGCGGTTCTCCAATTTGCACTCCCGTGCTCGTACTCCAGATTCGCACAGTTCCGTCATCGGAGGTGCTGATGATCTTTAGGTCTGCGAGGTTCCTTGAGAAGATTACCTCTTGGACTAGATTTTTGTGTCCATGAAGAGACTTGAGCGGCTTGACCACCGTCGCCCCAGTTTCCTGAACTTCCTCCATGACGCTGTTCTAATCCTGTACTTGGTAGAAGAGACACAGATATGCCCCAAGATGGAAGTTCAACCAAAAGTTACGTTTAATGTCGTCGTTAACGTTACATTGTCAACACGACGACAGCAACCCATGACCAAACAAACCTGCGCAAGATACTAACGGAGTTTAGATTCGGAACTGTGGGTCTCTCTCCATCGACTCGGAGGATAGCACTAGTCGTCAACTCATATCCAATATCAAGAGGGGGGAACTCGCACAGTGGATGAACAAGTAGCTACGAAGTGCAGGACATAATCGTTAACAGACTGCTATTCTATGATCCCCTGCTCCCAAAGTCCATACAACTTGCATACAACGTCAAAGTCCTCACTACATAGTGCAAAGTCCCCGAGGTCACAATGTCAGTTCATTTCAGACCCTGGGCCACCCGCCTCCTTCCCCTCATTGAAAACCCTCTCCAACATCCGATTGAACTGCTTCTTGTGCTGACTGCATATACCATGTCCAGTTTTCTCCCAGCACTGGTATTCCGATTCGGGCATGTGACGCTTCAAGTTTTCACCTTCCGTGTGCGGAATGATGCCATCTTCGGCCGCACTGACAATGAGCACTTTGGGTACGGATGAAGAGATTTTCGCAAGTCGTTCTGGTGACATTTGGTGAGTGATACCTGCTGCCATTTGTCCAAGAGCTCCCACGAGCGTTTGTGGCTTCGTAATCTCCATCCTGTAACGGAAGTTCTGGAGTGTGATTGAATCAATGGTAGCTCACTTCGCATGGAAGTCGGAACACATACCTCGCTCTGAACCTCCCTATTCGTCCGACCCTTGGGGTCCTCCTCTGCCAGAGCATCCAACCACTCATCCGGGAACAACATTCTCATGATAACAGGAAGTTTTTGATCCGGATGGTTGGTTGTAAGTAGTCTGTGAACGGACCATTAGACCGGTAGAATATGAGCTGGACGGCAGGAACCAGACCTCGCAAAACGCATGGCGCCAGTAAGCTGTAACGACTGGGTTAATATCCTGTGTGATGCTAAAGTCCGCATACACCTACGGAGGGGAAGTTACTCAAAGCACTTCCGCCTGCTCGCGTTACTATCAAGCTGAGGGATAAGATTCGTTCTGGAATACGGTATGCGAGCTCTATACGGGAATAGGGTGTATGAGTGACTTATAGAGATACGGAACGAGGATATAAGTACCTTGAGCAATCATCCCGCCCAAAGATACGCCGACGACATGCAAGTTGCGACCATTCGTCCATCCGAGGAAGTTGAGCAGACAAATGATATCTTCGGCCATGCCGCTAGTCCTGTCCCCGAGTAAGCAATGCTGTCGGAAGAAGCAAAATTATGCACACACGAGTACGGTCCCCAAGGTGCCCCACTCATACCGACTCCCCGGTTGTCGAATACGAGCGTCGAATACTCCTCCTTCTTTCCAAAATGATCGACCTGAGGTAACCACGCAAACGAACTATTATTCAGACTAGACGCACACTCGATTGTCAACCTTTACACGCATATATGGGTCATTCGAGACTCACCCCATGATGAAAACGATTTTCTGAGGTCCATTCCCATGAACTTCGAAATACAGCGAATGACTCTCGAATGGTTCGCCTTGGTGACGGATTTGAGTGACTGGACACATGCCCCGACGCGTGCATGTCTTTGGGTCGAATATGGTTTGGGATTCGGGGGCTACTTCTTGGTCGCCGAGGTTGGCTATCATGGTGGTTGAGGTGAGAGAAGCGAGCCCTCAGCCGAGGCGATTCGAATGCCCCTGATGAGTCGCGGACCAAATTGACGACGTCCAAGTCTACCCCGAACCCAACTCTGAGTGGCTTTCTACGAACGAAATGTACCTAAATGGCTAAATACATGATGTTGTTGCCCGGCCTCAGGCGCTTCAAGCACAGGTCAGTTCCCTGACTACCAAAAAGTCTCTTGAAACGACCATAATTCACCATTGCAAAACTTGAAACCATTGCAAGCAAAAGTGTATGGGCGGTGAACAGTCTGTGCTGCGGCACAGCTCTTGAACCCTACGAGTCTGGAATCAAGTCTTACGAAAGTGCAACCACCAGCCGGGCCGGCCCTGATAAAGTCTCGGCTGCTCAAAGATGTAGTGTTGCCCCGCTCTTTGTGCGTCTATCATCCCTACCAACGACCTTGGTTAGTACTACGTGAATGGCCCCAACGTGAGCCGGACTTTCTTTCAGGATATTCCCCTCGATTTGACCAGGCCGGGATAGGTTGAAGCCGTGTTCACCTACACCCGCGGATCTCAGTGACAAGATCACCAAACTGGACGACCACTATTGTGACGGAGGATGTTTTGGAGATGTTTGGAAATGCCTTTACACCGAATCAAGCTCAAGGGAGATGCAGGTCGATGGTCGTCTTCCCTGCCAATACCCTTCCCGTTCTCACTTTCGAACTAGGTTGCGGTGAAAGCCCTTCGTTTCAAGGTCAGAACCGAATCCTGTGGACGGGACGACAAAGCCGTTCGAGTGCGTACTGTTGTTCAGAGTTTCACGGATCGTGGGTACCCATGCAATGACGGATATAGATCGCTCGACGAGAACTTGGTATCTGGAGAAGGCTAGACCACGAGAACGTTGTGCCTTTCCTTGGCATAGCCCATGGTTTTGGTCCTCATGTGGCTTTGGTATCCTTGTGGATGCCCCATGGGACCCTTCGATCGTTCGTGGACACCCACACCGACAGGCTTTCGATCCCTCACCGACTTCAGCTGGTACGTCGAGTTCCTCCAGCAGTGTTGATACTGGTGATCACATGGTCTTTGTTCCTTAGCTGCTAGACATCTCGAATGGCCTGGTTTACTGTGGGTCTATATGTTGTCTCTAAGCCTTCTTAGTGACGCGTTCTGCGAGCAGTGCACTCTCAGCAATTCGTACATGGCGACCTCACAAGTGTACGTCAGAAATGCCTTCTCTGTTTGACGCGACTGAAAACGAACCTAGAACAACGTACTCATCGACGAGAATTACCACGCACGACTCACAGACTTTGGTCTTGCTTCCTTGGTGGGAGAGATTCCTGAAGTCCTAGCCTACCTACGAGCATCGACTGTACGAACTGGCGCTATCCGAACGGCCGCTCCAGAACTCTTCCATGAAGAAGATGGCGGGGTACTCCAGCGCACGACGAAAAGCGACATCTATTCGTACGGAAACATCGCCTACCTAGTGAGCGTGGCTAATTGATCGAGTACCGTGTTTGTTCTGAGATACGTAGGTGTTCTCTGGGAAGGAACCCTGGTCAGATATACGGCAAGATGCAACAGTCATCCGTCTTCTATTACAGGGAAAAACGCCTTCCAGACCCTCATCTCCTCCGATCAGTGATGAACACTGGGCGCTCATTACAGAATGCTGGCTATTGGCCGATAAGCGACCCACAGCGGAGTATATCGTTACGGCGCTGCATCGATTTATCGATTCACATCCACTAGGTTCACCTTTGAGAACCTTCCTCGAGCCATCTTTTTCCGATTCATCTGACTCTTCGATCATTGAAATACGATCATCACAAGAGCGTGCACGAGACTACAATCAAGAATCGAGTAAATCAGGACCCACTGGCGATCTTGCTCCGCAAAAGAAGCATGATAGCACCCCGAATGCGAATCCCGATTGCGTGGTACATCCGTTATTAGGAGGAGAAATGGATGAGTTAGAGCTCATGAAGGCGCCGCAATCCCTCATGAGCTCCAATCCCGTTCAAGAACCAGTCCCTCAACGTGCACCTCGGCAGCCCAGACAGATAGCGCCCAGTCGCACAACGTCCACACTCGACCTTAGGAGCAAGAAACGCACGTTGATATCTGATCCTGGCTCCGAGGTCGCGCGTCCACTGAAACGCAGACTGCTGTGGCCAAGCCACAATCCACTGCACTCGGTCCTCATCAAGAGTGACGATGATCCAGGGATCAAGCAAATCTCGTTCGATTCAAAGGGGGAATGGTTAGCCGTGGCGTGCAACGATCGTACGATTCGAATATGGAACACTTCGAGCATGCTTGAGATGGCAAAGCTGGTGCAGAACATGCCCATCACCGCAATGACTTGGATGTCGAACGAGATGGGTATCATGCTACTGAAAGAGGACGGATCGATTATCAAGTGGGCGCGTGCGGTGGGTCTTTCTTTTCCAAGCTTATGTGGCTTGAATTGATGCGGTGGCGCCGAGAAGGGTCAGTATTCTTGGCAGTCAGCGAAGTTGTTGGATGCCAGCCCGGGTTCGGTTTCTTTTGCATATCGACATGACAGGATTGCGGTTGCACATCCACAGAACGGTGTCAATGTTTATACGTGGGTAAAGGGTGAGCATCGTTCTTTCATCTACATCATGCCTTCACCGTTGCTGAATATCGGCGGTAGGAATATGGCAGTCCAAACAACAGATTATGTTCAATAATGCGACTTACGTCACGTTCGTGGAGGACGGCGAGGCGCTAGTCGGTGGGACTAGCGATGGTGTCTTGTAGGTGACCTTTCTGCAACTATCCCCTCGTTCTGACGACCAGGTTCTCTATAGCTGGTATTCTCATATATCACAGGAGAAGTCGTGTACATTTGCATGCCTCGACAGTCCGATGTACGTCATGCTCGTCTGTGGCCTATACCGATCACCGTCGATTGACAGAGAATGCAGCTACCATCTCGACGTCAACGTGTCTGGCACACACGCACTCATTTCACAGGAGGGAGGATGGCTTTATTCAGTTCGACTTCCCGGACCAGATCAAGAAAGCAAGATCGAACAAACATATGCATCGCAATGCAACGCGGACGGACATCAACACAGTCCCGGTGCAGTGTTTACCAGCAGGGGGAAAGCGATCCTATTTGGGTTGATGGAGAACCACTTAATGGTATGGGATATGGGGAGAGAAGTGGTGCTCTCTGGGTTGGCGCATCCTGATGGCGAGCAAGTGCGTGCAGTCGCGGTGAGTACATGCGTTCATCATCATCGTGTGGTATGAGGCTGATGGCGGTGTCAGGCTTTTGATGGTGGACCACATGGGTGTATTGTGACGGGAACAAAGGACGGAAGGTTGTCTTGGTGGAAACCTCTGTTGTTGGAGTGATATCCGGACAGCTCGATGAGTTGGTTTTTGTTCTCTGGCAGCGTCGTCCTCAAACTACCAGACTGAGGCGTCCTTCCGCATACCGATTATAGATGAAGTATATGAAGCGATCGTGTTACACCGCAGTAATCATCATTATCTGTTTAGATGCCTAGATGGAAATGAAATGGACAACAAGTCGAACGTGGGGTTAAGGGAACTATCGCGCTGCGGACTTCATCTTATCTTGCGGTAGCACTCCTTGTGCGATGATCGCATCATCGCACAACTAGTTGCAATAGGCAATGCTAAACTGGCCCACTAACATGAAATCCAAGCAACGACAATTCCCCCTGGCAACTCTGTCATGATCAACACCTCTTTGTTCGATGAGAGGGGCAAGTATCATCTCGCTCGGAGGCGTCTTCTACCAGACGAAACGTGAGATCGCCCCATTCCAGGTTATTCCGCCTAGCTCGGCCGCGAGGACACTCAGACGCTGTGCCGCACGAGTGTCTTTTCCAGGCGTAGTACCTGCCTTCTTCCCATCACCCTCAGTCCCCCATACCTACACTTTGGTGAGTGTTTTGTTTTCGAGGACATCATGGGAACTCAACGTTTAGCAGGCCTCATACCGCTTCTCTCCCTGCTTGACACCATCCGGTCACTTCTTCGCCTTATCCGCCCATTCTACTGCACCATGTCTGAGCTCGACGCGGAAGTGGCCCACTGTCGTGCTCGATTAGCGGCTCTCCCCCACGATCACCCCGACCAACCCGGGGAACTCGGCAGCCTCGGCATTGCCCTCCTCGAGCAGTTTGAGCAACTATGCGGGTTGCCCTACCTCGAGGAGGCAATCACGCTTCACCGCAATGCATTGGAGCTTCGTCCGGAAGCGGGGATTAGCCGGTCATTCCTCCGTATCATTCGAAAGCATCGTCCCTTATCTCAAATGCGCAGAACCAGAGCACCCAAGTGAATCGTTGGCCCTGATGTTGACCGCCTGCCTTGTTCGGGGCACAAAGTTGGAGGGACCGTTGGCCAACGGTGGTAAGATTCTCTTCACAGAACCACGCACGATCTGCCCAAATCGTCCACGCCTTTGTTGAGATGCAGGGGGCTGGGCGTGCAGGTACACGCCGATCGGATAATCGGCAGTTGAATTGACGAATGAAAGAGGAGAAAAATCCGGGGGACATGTATCAGAGGACTGAGGGTCCGGCGAACGGATCAGGTGCCGTATGGAGGTGGGGGTGTTTTCTTTGTTCGAGTGGCCACGATATTGGTCGTCTTGACCCCGATCTTCCTCGCTACAAGTGGGCGAAATCGAGCTTCGGATCCTAGGCTGTTGCGGGAATATTTGGTGGTGTTCGAGGGAACACCTGCTGACTATATCGGGGTGTAGGCCGCTTGTCGACGGATCGCTTGGGACTCCCGGGGATACCAAAAGTAGAATTGACGGCAACAGACTTGCTCAAGTCTTCACCTTGGAAGGCATCGCCAATCCTGGCAAACTTCTCGTATATCAAAGTGCGCTAATTGCGCCTGTTTCAGGGAAGCTTATGTCAAACAGCGACTCGGCCGTCTGCCGACGCAGGGTCAGTGGAGGGCGTCAAGATAGAACTAGCGAAGCAGAAAAGACATGGAACATACATTTCGTGGTTGATGCCTCCACACTACGTTCACCGAGAACCTAAGTTTCCTAGAGGAATCGCCTGAAGGTATGTTGTCAAATGCACCCGCAATCCTTCCTAACACTATGACTTCCGAGGACGTGTGGTTGGCAATGAACTCAGGAAAGCCGGATTGTACATC
>JBBPJZ010001019.1:0-10794 GCA_038089015.1 Chalciporus aff. trinitensis
ATCGTTGCCATTGTCGTCATCGCCATCGTTGACGTCCATCTGCTGGTCAGGGCGTTCAGTGGCTTGGTCCACATCATGGATTGGGATGCTGTCCAACTCTTGGATCGCCTCGCTCCCATCGGAGATGCCACGTCGCTGCTGTAAGGCTTGTTCCTGGAAGAATACGACATCATTAGCAATGGGCAAGCCTATTCAAGAAATAAGCGCACTAGGTCATTGAGTCGACTAGCGTGGCTAGGGTCTCCCTCCGGAGTACGTTGAACTGCACTCTCCAGCCTTGAAATGGCTTGATCAAGATCATGAGGATCACGAAGTCTTTCATAACGGGCAAAGAAACAGTTTCCCTGATCCTGTAAACGACTGGGCTTCTCCGGGAGATCATCTGGAGTAAAACGTAGTGCATTGGCAAAGTGTAGAATCGCTTGGTCAAGGTCGCTAAGTTCGCCAGCGTGTTTGTAGCGCGTCAAGAAGCAGTTCCCAAGGATATCCAAATAGGTGTGTCTGTCGGGGTGGTTGTTAGGCGCAAGTGCTGCTATGTCCATGAACTGCGCGATTGCCTGATCGAGGTCATGTTGATCACCGAAGTGGTTGAAACGAGTCAAATAGGAGTTTCCGATGCTGCGGAGGTAAATGTGTCTGGAGGGATGGCCCCTTGGGGTTATCTGCGATGCCCTCTCGAAACTTGAAATGGCTTGATCGAGATCACCGACCTCAGTGAGGCAGTCAAAGCGAGTTAATAGAGACTCCCCGAGGCTATTTAAATAGCTGGGTTTGTTTGGGTGGCCATCTGCTGTGACCTGCAGAGCACTTTTGAGGTGCGAAATGGCTTGGTTAACGTCACTGGGATCACCGGCTAACCCAAAGCGCCTCATCAATGTGACGCTGAGATTGTTCAACCGAGCAGGCTTGTCGAAGTGGCTTTCCAGCGTTTGGGCGGTGGGAGTCAGTTCCGAGATTAACTTCTCGATGTCGGCTAAGCTACCCGAGTCGGCGAGCTGGTAGGTTATGCAGGTTTGAAGTACGAGATCTGCAGCCCGGCGTTCATGGGAACGAACGTGGCACACAGCTTGGATCTCAGCAACGAGCTGCTCGATCTCGGTTGCTACAAACGCTTCATGACCTTGGTTCCCAAACCGATACAAGAGAGCCTGCGCTAGATGTAGTTGTGTTGCAGGTCGATCGGGGTGACCAGCGCAACGTAACTTGAGTGCATCCCGATATAGAGAGATGGCGATGGCGAGATTTGTTCCGTTAATTTGGCAGGCAATACACTCGACCATCGCCCGGTTAAACAGGACAACAGGACAACACGGGTGAGCATCAGGGCAGATATTAAAAGCATGCTTGAAGTGACCAATGGCCAACTCGAGATGGTCTTTCCTGTAGTCTTGTTGGTAAAGGAGGAGAGCACTGTGCCCGAGGTCAGTCGCTCGTGCCAGCTCCGAGGATTCTTCCCAGTTCGGCTGGAAGACGGTCATTATTGATGTAAGAGAGACATTGGGTACGAGATAAACTCACACATGCACCCTCGCAGGCAGGGCGAGCCCCCATACGGTTGAATCGTTGTCGGCCTGTGGTGATAAGGAGGGAAGCACACCTTGGTTTGACATGCCCCTCCATGGGAGAAAAGCTGAATGCTGCGAAATATCAGCACCATCTGATAGTATGTCAAACTGAGCTTACGCTGGGTATGGCTGATCAAATCTCCCACGGTGATACTAAACATATGGAGGATTTCCCCATTGCCTAACACCGGGGACAATTCGAAAGAGGCGCATATCTTGACTTCGACATTGGTTAGTGGGTCAGAGGGACTGGTGAACGTGAGTACCAACGACCGGCGGGAGGAAAGGGGGGGCTCACAGCGGAATTTCATCATCCCACTCAATGACAGTCTCATGCACCAGGATTGACCTGATTGTGGTTCTCTGTTTATCGATCCCAGTGGAGAAATGGAACACAACGGAAAATCCAACCGGAATACGTTCTAGGCCAGAAAGGACGATTTCAGCTCGGATACCTACAAAGTTACAGTTAGAATGGCAGATGAAATAACCAGAGTTTCGTACGGGTAACGCTGCGTTGAGAATTATCAACGGAAAGCGGGGGTGATGAGAACCCCCCAATTTTACGGCGAGGCTCGCTATTGACTTTCCTCCCCGGCCCAAGTCGCCCAGTAACGAGTACATTACTGAAATATTGGATATCATAACAGGTTCACACAAGAGAAAGGAATTGGCTGACGGTTTGCTTCGCAGGTACACGACACCTAAGAAGAATGTACAATTGCTGGCAGCCCGGAGTTAAGATACATACCATTTTCTTCCCCTGAGACCACAGAATCGGAGTAGTGCTCTGATAGATACGCCAGAAGGCCTTCCTCTTGTGCCAGGATATCGTACGTCAGTTCCTTCTAAAGATTCGTCAGTAACGGATGCATGCCAGGGAATAAGAACGGACGTCTGCAATCATTCTGATCCACTGATCGTCATGGGTAACTGCTACTTGAGCGTTAGAATCCTATTCAAGGAAAAGGTTATTCACTGTGTATACTATATTGACGTAGTAGGACTCGAACCTTATCCAGGAGAAAGCGGTTGATGATATCTGAAGGGTGAAAAGGCTAATAGGCTCCTCAGCGTATGCGATACTAACTCATCGAGGCACAGACCTCCGACAACCGGGGTTCATGCTTGACTCCTGCAGGTAAGTTGGCATCTTCAACGCCTCTGAGAGTGATGGTTCGACTTACTTATTCGGGTGCTACGCAAATGTTTGAGCAGGGTTGAAAACAGAAATCGACAGGCTCGAATGAACAGAGAGCGCCGTGCATGTGACATCCACTCGATCTGGGGATCACGAGCCCACCATTTGACAGCAATCTTGAAACCGTTTATGAAGATCGTCTGATTAGGTGTGGGGTTGTTCTGGTCCTCAGGACCCTCGCGCCAATCGACTGGAAAAGTGTGGTTCCACTTATACATCCCAGCGCTGTCGTTCCGTTTGACCACCTGAATTTGCCTTTTATGGCTTCCTGGAACGTCACAGAATGATCCGAGCGTCCAAGCCGTTGCTTTATAAAAGCCCGTGATCAAGTAGAGAGAGTCGCGCCTGGCAAACGTACACCATTCTTGGCCGTACTCCATTGCAGCCCTTCGAAACTTTTCCTTCTCCTTGAGATCATGGCAAATAGCACCGAACGGGAGAATGAGGATAGCGCCCATTAAAGTAGATGGGAAAAACTCGTAGACCACGCTAAAATGCAGTCAGTTCTGCTGTAATGCTCTTTAGCACTGATTGACAACATACCTTGGGTCATCGGATTGCAGGACGCGGTTCACACGCGGGGAGCTGATGACACCCTCAGCCGGAATTGCTTTGCGAGTAAAACTGATGTCTTCCAAGTTGAGATCGATAGGATGAAAGTCATCCGGAACACCACGTCCGTGGAGGATGTGGTTGGAAGAATAGCGTATGTTGAAAAGGACATTGAACTCCCCCTCGCTGCTCACAAAGCCAACGTCCCCAATTTGGAGGCCGTCTTCAAGATAGGATTCAGGGAGGGAGCTACTTGGTTCAGGAATGCGAAGAGGAAATCCGTAAGCTTGCTGCAGATTTTTGGCATATATGTTCTGCAGGGAGGATGAGTCGCCCATGTGCATCCAGGTTGAAATGCTGCAATGAAGAAGTTGCGGGTACACACTGTCGTTGCAGTGAGACACAGCATCATGGTGGATTCTCGGTTGATTCCCAAGTTGGTCAGCTAAGCGCCAGGCCCATGTGTAAGTACACCGGTACCAGTAGTGAGTGGTGGAAAAGTGACCCCTGCTAGTGTCTTCCTTCAATCTTCCTTGCCATTCACGGGTAGTTATCTACTTGCTTCAGAGTGCTAGCATCCAAGGTTGCCCAAAGACATGATGATCATAAACGACGAGATGATTGGGGCAAAAAAGAAAGCAAGCGCTGTTGCTACAGCTATGGCACAGTCGCTGCCACGAGAAACTGGGTAAATGGGAGTGGTAATGTAAATGTTTTAATTCCTGAGTGATGATTACAAGAGAGGACAAAAAGAACTATCGCCACACCAGCGAATAAATAGATCAAACGCTGAGCCCTAACACACACCGTCCAATGGCCAGCGACAAGTATACCGTACGAAAAGGAAGACAGTAGAATACGTTCTACTCCAAACAAAACAAACGCACGTCCCCCAGAACGCCAAGTCTGATCCTCAGATTATCCCCTGGTCTTTGTCCCAAGATATCCAACGCCTTCTTCACCATCTTCCACCGTCTCTTCGCCCTCGCCTTCGCCTTCTCCATCGCCCTCGCCCTCCACTTCAACTTCCTCATCGATCCCGCGCGATCCATCCTTTGAGCCTCTTCGTTCGTCGTCCTTTTGCATCTCGTCCCGCATCACAGCTACATCATGATCCACTTTGGCAGCAACTCGATCAATACCGGCTTCAGCGAGTGATACGTGTACACGGTGCTTCGCAAGATGGGCCGACCGTTTCGGTGGTCGTTTGAGCCTTCTACGAGCGACCATGACAGGTACCGAACAGCGCTAGAGGGAGTATAACGTTGAGGTAAACAATGAACGAAAAACCAGACGAAAACAGAACAAAAGGAAAACAAAGTTAACCAGATACTTTGACACAAAAAATAGTGAGATAACACCTGGATGAGATAATGTGATGTTGACCCAAGAAGGATGCTAATAATCAGGTTGTGAGACTGGAACAACGTCATTTGAGATGTAACATACCCCTTCATTTGACTGAGACCCCGAGAGCCAACAATCAACATCGTCGGTTCATTGTAGTCGACGATATCGAGGAGCATATGACGTGCATTCTTTGCATGCCATGCTTGACACGCAACAGTCACGTGTAATCTCGTTCGTTGAAGCAGCGCGGTGGCTTGTCTCACGAGAATGTAGGCAAGCCCTTGACGCTTTTGAACGAATAAGAGACTAATCATGGTCATGGGAGTGTCACATACCTCTTGTTGGCTACGAAGCTTAGTGGCCCGGTCTGCTGGGTTCGGTACAGGGGGATCGACTGTAAATGATCGTCAGACTTGACCCGTAATCCTACATTGAAGCACGGGACACACCCTTGTTCTCGTTTTCCACAACAGTAACGATCAACCTGCATCGTGAGATAAGCGCTTGAATGCGGACAGAAATCCGGACGCTTACAGTTCATCTCCATCACGGAGTACTGTTCCAATCCCCCACTCCACCGCATACCTACTTTCCTCGCTCAGATCGCTGGCCACGATATACGTCTTCTTTCTTCTTTCCGAGGAACCGGGAGAGCCTTGCGTGAGAGTGATCGTACATCGATCACGCTGGAATACAGGCCTTGAAGTGCTGAGCGGAAGTACCTCAATGTGATTCGACTTCTTCCTCTTCGCAGCACCACGTTTACCCCGCATAGAACTGAAGCTTGACCGGTTTAGGGTTGATGGGAAGTATGGCTCGGGCGGAACAACAACGTTCACCCCTTCGCCCAGTGGGTCGGGGTCCATGGCAGCATCCCCTTCACCATCCATATCAACCTCACCGAAATGGAGCCCATCACTCGCCATGATAGCGATGTGTGCATTCTGCTCCGTATTGCGCTCCGTGACGAAATCAAACTTGCCCGAGACGTCGTCGCTCCACTCGTCCTCCTCATCCTCCGTCTCTTCTCCAGCATACTCTGACCCCGAATCTCCGTCATCAGTGAACGCAGTGCGAGGACGAACAGCCGGAGAACGCCGAGAAATGATGGATTCGCTGTCTGATTCCTCGAGTGGGAGTGGCGCCGGCGGTGGTTCCCGGTCACGAGAACGGAAACGGCGGAGACTAAACGGTGATTGCGACCGCGCGCGAACCGACTCTTTCGAAGTCAACGATGCGGTCTCCTTGTCTCCATCTTTATCCTTGTCCTTCGAACTCGATGGAAGAACAAATGATGAGGAGCGCGGCTTGGTCTTAGTGCGTCCGCGGGATTCTTTCTCTTTCTCTTTGTCGTCGGTGTTGGTGCTCGTGCGTGAGAGGGATAGAGAGGTAAGCCCACGCAAAGCCATCTTTCCGAAAGAACCGGTCGTGCGAGCAGACGACTCCGCCTTCACGGAGGCAGTAGATGACATGGCGAGCTGGGGAGAGCCTGGATTCGACGTGGAGGATGACTGGTAGACCTGCTGAATATTATGAGAGACGGAAGATTGGGGTGAAGAATGGAATGAGAGCAACTGAGAAAAAGAGGAAGAGGATGTTCGCGTCGGCGTGGTTGGCCTCAGGGGAGTGCTGGGCTCTGCATGGGGTGTGGGAGAGCTCGAGTCACACAAGGAGGGCTCATCGCGCTCCTCCCGTGGTGAAGGTAACACAGGATCTCCCAAAGACTTGGCATGATCCCTGCTTGGCATCTTCTGATGGCCATGCCACTGCAGCCAACTGAGGCGGCGGGGACGAACAGGGCACAAGACAGTAGAAGAAGGTTCGACCATAATAACGGAGCGAAAGATAGTTGGAGCGGGCGATAGAGGGGAAGGAAAAGGCACGAAGAAGATGATGGTGGAAGAAGAAGCGGGAAGTGCTTACCTGAGGGTTAAGAGACTTGCGGGAAGTGACTGGGTCGGTCAAGAATGGGCCTGCCTAGAAATGGCGAGATGTAGTCCATGAGGAAGATGAAATCAAAGCGCGATCATGGGCCAGAAGGCGGTGGTTAATACACTCATCCTTGGCGGGTCTGGCGCTTTACTCACATTTACGCTCTTCGTGGTTACCATTTAGACCTAAATGTACAGCAAGGATCATGGTCATGATCTACATCTTGCACGAGGAATGCAACACGCACAATCGTCTGGTGAATTGACTTGTCGTCGCTGAAGATATCGTGCTCGGCGTCGCTGTCGTCAGCTGACTAGGCATGACTCTTTCCGTGGCCCGACCTCCGCCAACCTCCGCATTAGGAAATCTTCCTAGTCACGATTCCACTCCGCCAGGAAAACTTGTACTATCCCCTAGTACCAACACTTGCGCCTCAAAGCTTATCGGGGTGTTATAGGGTGCTATTCAACTTACGCAATTTTGCTATTGGGCCGTCGAAATTTGTTTCAGGTAAGGCTGGTGTTGGCGCACCGAATACGCACCGTGACTTGTCCTCGCCAAGCATCCTGCGATAAACCATGCAATGTCATGCACACGTCCTTAACGAACGCTTGACAAGCACAGTGACGTCAAGATCACATCCTTTCACACAGGCAATATTTACGCAGCGGGTCCGACCTGGGAGGTATGTAGCAACGACGGCTTTGACGGGTCTAAAGTCGTTTTCTTGCCAGTGCCAAGTCCAGTTTAAGTCAGAAAGTAAGTAGATGAATTATTTGTGTGGGGTATTTCTGCCAGGCTGGAGATTCAAACTTGCTATAAATATAGCCTAGTGTCCTGACGCCGACACAGTATTTACGTAGATTTTGATGGCACGCCTCAACCTGCCCACAGCCTGGACTTCAGGTTATGAAAGGGTGGGCCCATCTGCCACCCAAACACAATGCGATAGATGACGTACCACCCTACACCTTCTCCAACTCTGATCGCCTCATTTCACCCCGGGCTGGGGCCTTTCGTCATCACTTCCACCTTTGCGCCGAGGGTATCGTTTCTTCAACGTGGAACTATGTTTTGTTTGGGACAATGTAGGTCACGTTAATTTTTCTGAACACCTTGCTGCCAGCAATCTCCAACTAGATCTAACGGATCTAGGCAGCGTCAGGCTATTCCGAGAATAGACCCGTTTTGTTCGAGTCGCCATCATACCAACTTCCATCCTTGATGTGCGCCCTCCGCTCGGAGTCTCCCTGCCCATCACGCCCATTGTTCCTGGTAAAAACTGACAGAGAATAGCCGCGTAGATCTGCTGATACCACAATATCAACTTCGATGTCAACTCCACGTTGACTAGCTTGTTTTCTCCAGAGGGATGACCCCATATCAGCAACCGCTGTCCAAAGAAGGTGTGCCACCGAGCAATGTGTCAAGTAGATGCTTCGGACGAATGCCGACCGACAAGCTGACTCACAAGCAACGAGGTCTGTAATCAAATAACTACCACTTGCCTCTGGATAATGTACTTAGATGCCGCATGCTTATATCGTGGCCCATCTGCTGCTGCTTCCCGACAGAATACAGCAACTTCATGTGTAGCCCATCCCCACCAATGCACCACCGTGTCGCCCTCCGTGTGAAAGTAAGGTTTCTTCACATCATAAATTGTTCTGAACACGTCAACATGGGATTTCCATAGAAACGTTTTTAATAGGACAGGAGCAAATGATAATTGATGATCCACTAATGCCGCATTCTATTTCAGACCCATGGATCCGACGATTGCAGCAAGGATCGGCCATCTCGTTCACGGTCCTCCACCAAGCAGGTTTGCCATCTTCGATATGCGCCTTCTACTAGGACTCTACCTGTCAGTGTTACTGCTGGACACTACACTAGGTTCTTAGGAGATCCCGCTCAAACTGCGGTGTAAGCTAACTCCAGGTCGCCTAGCTCGTTTGGTTCATGAGAGTATGACCCACCTCAATGCGGTTTGATAAAGAAGTTGCGCCGCAATAATGTGTCTCGCGGGTTTCAGTGACTGAGGCCCGACCTCCACCGACGAGTTAATCCGAAGTTGTTTCAGCAACACACAAAGGATGGATTCGCTCAAACAGTACACAGTATGAACAAGACCACTATACATCGTCTTTTAAACTTGAAGATCGTGTTATTGTTATTCGTATATCAGTCAATTTTCACTACAATCCCTTGCAGTCCTTTCTGCGCTCCTGACAGGTCTCTGTGCCAGTGTATGGGCCATGCAGGGACAGTGGTTTGATACCAGTCGAGGGTTACACGTGTATGTAACAAGATCACGGTACCGTTGTCCAATTACTTATGCGCAGATGGCGGTCGCGTCGGTACCGAGCGGAGGGATCAAGTCCAGTCGGCAAGAATCGATCAGAATGAGCTCGGAAAAAGTAGCCATTGGTCATGAGGGGGACATCAGATACCGCTGTGCAATCTTTTCATCGAGCCCAATGTGCTGACTGATTGTTGGCCAACAGAGGTCAAGTTATGAACCTCCATCTTGAAGAAGACAGAGACTGAATACTATGTGTAATTCCCATCCAACTCTGGCGATTTGGCGATAGGAATAACCAGCGCATGGAACAGAGTCGAACGTATGTCCAAGGACTGGTCAAACTCAACATATTTTGCACATTGTACGGGCGCACCGGTAGTTGGAGATTTCCTAAGAGCGAACGTGGAGCACGCAAATTGAAGACTACATCCAAGTTTCAAAACTTCATCAGCAAACCAGTAGCGACATTAACGCTTGACGACTCTTTCGTAGGCCATTTGAGAGCTATGATTGGATGAAGGTGAGCCAAAAAGGAAAATAAGGGTCCGTCGGCAAAGTTCGGCTAGCTCTCTTGCTCAGGACCAGTCCGGACCAGTCCGAGAGCATTTTCACGATCACTGATGCTTGAGTGTGGTGATCGCTGTAGGTTATACTGTAGATCGAGATCGCAGAAGCGGCGAACTCGAAGGTGGCACGGCATCACAGGATCGCAGGTAATAACTCTGTGAAAAATCCCTGGATGTCGAGCAAGTCGGTTTTCGTAACAACAAGCCATCGCAAACAAGCGCCTACTAACACCTACTTATAGCCACTGGCAGGGCAACCTATCCCAGGTTTTGGCGCACGGATAGGCTTAAGAACAATTTATCCGCAAGGTTTGACTTGTGCGAATTACTTCACTCCGATTTTTAAAGGCAACAAATCCGCCGCTGCGAGTTTGGATGCTGCGCCTCGGTAAACGGCTAATCGGAGTATCGTCAGTGACATGAGAGCCTGTAAACGATTCCGCCAAGGGGAGAGTTCTCCGACGCTCGCAGAAGAGGAACGCATGAGGAATCTCTCGCGTGAGTCGGTAATCACTCGGGAGCTTACTGGACAGTCCGAGTGAACACGCATTCATGAGGATTCACACCTGGGTCAAATTTGCCCACGCCCTCCGCAAGTGCTTGAGCTTATCATTGAATTGCATTCGATATTTTTCTTTTCGAAACAGTTTTCACCCTCAAAGTATCAGTCGAGCATCAAGTTAGTCACAGTTCCAAGGGCACTGCTCTGAGTGGTCGCAACACTTGAAGTGGATAAGTCGGGGTCATCAAATTGATTACTGAAGCCGGTAGGTAATTCAGACGCCACTGAAAACTGAGGTCACCAAGTGGTCACCGCCGATTGGATTTCGGTTGCAGTATTGACAGCGTCAACCTGGGTGAGTAATTGTAGCCTAAGGTTGCAAGAGCAACTGAAAGGGGAGCCGGGGATCAAGCAACCCGTTCTTGTTTGCTTTTGATAGGCTCACTTGAGCCTTGGGATCAGCATATCCGAATAGCTACCATGATGCATGATTGTCGCACTTGAAGTGCCCACCTCCCAACCACTGACACACTGACAGGCATATGAATGAGATGGGGACATATCGGGTTTGTTCAGGCCCAATCGCTGAACTTAAACATCACCGCTCTCCGAGTTCATGGATTACGTTCGAAGGAGAGGCACTTACTTGTCGATAACCTGATTGTTCATCTCGCCTCGGACTCGGCGGTAACGAAGGCTGGAATTATTACCAAGAGTTAGGGTCCGCTGCGAGGATGCATGGTTGATTCGCTGGTTGACGTGTTTTTCTTCTCGTTGGGAGGTGGACCCTTTTTTATTGATGGGCAAGGTAAATCGCGGAG
>JBBPJZ010001020.1:0-10788 GCA_038089015.1 Chalciporus aff. trinitensis
TGGGCGAGGGTAAATCGTCGGTGATCATCCCTATCAGTGCTGCGACGCTTGCCGATGGTAATCAACTAGTCCGTGTCATCGTCCCCAAGGCGTTGACGCTACGGATGTTCCACCTGCTAGTTGAACGCCTCGGCGGGCTCACGAATAGGCGAATTTTCTATTTGCCCATCTCTCGTTCCATCAAAGTCACCGCCCAGCGGCTCCTTGCCTTGCATGATCTCCTCTTTGATTGCATGCGCGAGCGTGGCATTTTGGTGGCGCAACCCGAGCATGTCTTGTCCCTCAAGTTAGCGTGCATGGATATGCAGATGCAGTCCTCCATCGAGGCCAACTGGCTACACATCCGTATCCACCGAGGCTGGCCCATCTCCCATCAGGGAAGCATTGTCACGATTGAAAAACCGCAGATCCACGTCCTCCGTCTGACTGGCAGACTGTACGGTGATGGAGTGGACCCAGCCGGCCCTCTACTGAGCCTTCAAAGATGGCTTCATGAAAGCGTACGAGATATTCTGGACGAATGTGACGAGATCCTTCATCCAAGGTTCCAATTGGTGTACACCCTTGGCTCACAGCGAGGCATAGAGGGTGTGCCATGGCGCTGGATCACTATCCAACAGGTTCTTCGGCTTGTGAAGCACCGCATCCATGACCTTCGAACTGTTTTTCCACTCGCTGTTGATTTCGAACCCGGTCCACCCGGAAGTTTCCCTCGCATCAACATCCTGCTTACTGCTGCCACACATCAATTAGTTTCGTGGATTGCACAAGACGCAATCGAACATTTTCTCCCGAGTTTCAACCCTCGACAAGTCCGCACCGGCCTTAGAAACGCGGTTGTCAGCTTCCTATCGCAGAAGGATGTCCCCTCATCGATTGCCGAGACGGTAATGGAGCACACACAACATGACGATCTCTGGAAGAAGATGCTGCTCATACGTGGCCTCTTGGCTGCAGGCATCCTTCAATTCGCTCTCCAAGAGAAAAGGTGGCGGGTAAACTATGGTCTCGCTCCAATGCGCTCCACCATGCTCGCGGTGCCATATCAGGCAAAGGACCTTCCAGCTCCAAAGGCAGAATTTGGACATCCTGATGTAACTATCATCCTCACGTGCCTATCCTTCTACTATGCCGGGCTTAGCGAGTCTCAGCTGCGTCATTCCTTCGAAATTCTGCTCAAGTTAGACGATCCGTCGCCTGATTATGCGCTCTGGACCCAGGGATGTCCTTCTCTCCCAGACCCCCTTCGTCATCCGAGCGCAGTGAATCTCACATCATCAGAACAATGGAGCCAGCATCTCGTCCCTTTATTCATGTGGAACCAGGCCACGGTCGATTTCTATCTTTCTAGAGTCGTATTTCCAAAAGAAGCCGTCGAGTTTCCCTTCAGACTGTCGGCCTCAAATTGGGATTTGGCCGAGAGAAGAAAACGTATCATAACTGGTGAATAGCAATGTGTTTTCTGTCGCTTTTGCTCGTTGCTGAGATTCATTGTAGGGTTTTCGGGGACCAATGATGGCCAATATCTTTTGCCTGTGCCCATTGGCCAGCGCGACCTCGATCATCAACGTGGAACCAATGGAAGGGTCCTTTCCTACCTCCTGCAAGTCGAAAATAATTCTTATATGGCAATGGCACACCAGAACGGTGAACCATGGAGCACTCTGGATTTACTCCAGCAGATAAACACCCAGAAGCACGAGATTCGTGTCCTTTTGGACGTTGGTGCGCAGGTACTGGATCTCCAAAACCACCAGCTGGCCCAAGCATGGCTAAACGCAAATCTGGGTGCCTCTGCTGCTATCTACTTCAATGATGACGATGAATTAATGGTGCTCGCACGAGATGGATCTACCCTGCCACTTTTCTCATCACCCTTCGCTCAGCAGCTAGGCAGATGCATTGTGTACCTCGATGACGCTCACACCAGGGGAACTGACCTCAAGCTCCCGAGCGAATTCCGGGCTGCTGTCACATTAGGCCCTCAAGTAACGAAAGATCGTTTGACTCAAGGTAGATACATCAAGAGTGTTCTAATGCGTATATCTGATGGCTCGTCAGGTTGTATGCGCATGCGTATGTTAGGCCACGGTCACTCTGTTATGTTCTTGGCTCCGAAGGAAGTCGATCAGTCGATCCGCTCCTTGACGGCCAAAGGCACTGCGGATGCCATCGATGCCCTTGATATCCTACAATGGTCTATCCACCAAACATGCCATGATATTCAACGGTCGGCTCCTTATTGGGCACAACAAGGGATGGACCATGCTTCCCGGCATGATGCCTGGGTCCGGTTCTGCAAGGGAGAAATCACACCCCGACAGCTATCCAAGAGCTGGATCCAGGAAGAGGCCAAATCATTGGCTGCACTCTATGCACCTCGCAACGACCAAAGTACTATCTCGTTATACCCCGAAATTCACCAACGATGTGTAAACCTCGGGCTTTCAGATTCCGGGGATGCGGGCATGGATGAAGAACAAGAAAGAGAGATAATCTACGAGAAGGAACACGAGGCGCCCCAGAGGGAACATTCTCAACCAGAGGTCGCCTCAGCGGTTCATTCAACCCACCCCGATGTCGTATCCTTTGTAGAGACAGGAATCATTCCTTCGCGGTCTAGCATCTTTCAACCCATCTTCATGACCCTCGCCAACACATCCGCAGCGACGAGCGAATCGCACGTCTGGTCCCCATTTGTCTTGGCCACACAGGATTTCTGCCACACAGTAGAATCCCCGACGAGGCAGGTGGGAGACTACTTACGCCCTGTCCAATGGGTCGTTTCGAGTAAAGCAGCTCGTGACCAGGTGCTGGTTCTTCTGAGCCCCTTTGAAGCCAATGCATTGCTACCAAGTATCAGGCGAAGCGAGAACGTCCACCTCCATATATATGCACCACGCACTACCAAATCAATGAGACCGTGCGATGATCTCCGGTTGATCTCCATTCCACCTGTTCCCGAGGAATGGAACCCCCCATGCGATCTCATTGACCAACTCAACGTGTTTGCTGGCCAGTTATATTTCACTGACTATCAAGCATACACCCGGTTATGCCGTTTCCTCTGCGTCAATACACGAGTCTCTAGGGATAATGAGCGCGTGGTTGCTCATGACGGGTTCATCCCACCTGACAACCGTGCCAAGAATAAGAACACGTTCCAGCGTACGCCACTGCCTTCTCTTAGGGCACTGGTTGCTTTACGGACGAAGGGGAGAGGCTTTACGGAAACACATATGGGTAGCATTCTCGAGGGCCGCGTGCTCAGTGAACGGGACTTCGAGGGCTGAGATAGGTGCGTTAATTGCTATCAAGAGTTTAAGGGAAAGTACTGACGGAAAACGAAGTTAAGGTCCTTCTTCATGATGACCTCGTCAGCAGCTGGCTAGATCTAGGGTAGTGAAGCCAATGTGGATGGTCTTTGAGAGGCATGCAGGTATGGTATCGCGACTTGATTACCAGGACTTTCGATAGTTTTAATATCCACACTTGAGATACCTGTGGAGGTCAGTGTATTCGTCTGCATGGCAATTCAGGTTTTCAAACGTCCGGCCTTGACTGCGTAAACGAACCCATCGAACACGACTGGTGTGGGCTGTGCCAGACTTGGGTTGCCGGAAATTTATTAAAAGACTGGGAGTTGTTCGCTGCTTGGGAACACTGAGTCTAAACTAAACAGACGCCTGGCGACGGCTAAGCAAAACGGTAGTTGTCTGCCCCTGAAGGAACCAGATAAGTTACCACGCACCAACCAACTCAGACTGCTACTTACAGCGAGTTCTCCACCAACCGTTCTTACATTGGCCGAGTCACGGTTCAGCCCTTATAGATACACTAGCCCGAGTATGTTGTCAATACGTAAGTTTTGGCAAAGACAAACGAAGGGTGCGTACGAAGTCTCTGCTGAACAAGATCTATGATCCTGACTTGCAACGAAGCGAAAGCGAAGACAAGTGCCAGTGCCAGTGCCAGCGACGGGACACGATCGATAGTTGTCCTTCCCGATGGAATACACTTGATCACTGGCGACAAAAACGGAATAGTTCAGCAACGACGAGTCACAGACTGGCACAGGGTTGGCACAGCAATGGAGTCGGAAGGTTGTGTGCTTGCGGTTGTCGCGTCGATGGACGGTGACTGGATTGCGAGTGCTACAGTGAATGGAGTGGTGACAGTATGGGATGCAAGGACGCACAGAAAGGTCTTTGTGTTAAACGGTCACACCGACGCGGTGAACACGCTCGATGTATCTTCAGACTCAAAGAAGATTGCAACTGGGTCGGATGACTGGACGGCTCTCGTCTGGGACATGACAACTGGAGAAAAACTCGTAGGCCCCATGCATCAAAGTCATAAGATCGTCGCAGTCAAGTTCTGTCCTTGCGGGGATCAGCTCGCTGTTGCCACGCTCTATGGGTCACTCTGCATCCGTGACACTTGCACAGGGGAGAAAATACTCGATATTCCAGTCGTAGTCAACCCGTACGATGGCCTCTCAAATATTCCACTTTCTTGGTCGCACGATGGCCAAACTCTCTTCGCTGTATCTGATCGTTACATCAAGAGCCTCGACGCAACCTCCGGGAAGATGGTCTCTCTTTGGCCAATACCCAACGGAAGCCATAATTTGCCTATCGTACTCGCAGGGAACGGAAAATTCTTTGCGTATCCTACCAGCCATTCCATCGCAATTCGAGATACCACCACCCACCAACAAATCGGTGCCTTCGTACATGACGAGGAACTCTCATGTATTGCACTCTCTACTGGTGAAAATCGTCTTGGGACTGGCATTCCGGGCAAGAAATTTACTGTTCGGAATCTTCGAGAAGTCATAGCACAGTCTTACTTCGTTGATGTAAGCGCTGGTACCTCACTATAATCGTGTCTAATGGTGACGCTCTAACGACAGGCCAAGGAGGAGAGATGCTTGCCACACAAACAATTCGTGGTCCATCATTCACTCTTCACTACGGTAAGGAGCCTGCATTGACCGGATTGCGATCTCTTACAACCCTCAGGTACCACCGCTCATGCATATCAGTAACACAGCGATCAAATCGTGGGTGTACGGCGATTTGAGAGCCGCGGAGGTAGCATTCTCAAGAGAAATAAAACACTCTACAAGTCCAAGCTACGATGCCTTTGCCAACCGCGCTATTTTGCGGGTGCGTTTGAGAGAGTTCTCAGCGGCGTATGATGACGCACAAAAGGCAAGTACCTTGTGATTCGTCTCATCCAAGAACCCACATTGACTTGAGTGTGTCTTCAGTCCTTGGGGACCCGGCCATCAGCCATAGGTGGTATCGCATTAGCCATGGCATTGGTTGGTATGGGAAACCACGAAATGGCCTCGGAGACTTTTGACAACGTGTTTCACACCTGCGATCCGAGTGAACGGATATTCCTTCGCCTGATAAAGGTATGTACCACAGACTCGCCTGATATTTCGACTCGGTTGATATTTCTTTTCCATACAGTCTGTCTTTGTATGTGTCCGTGGAAACTACGATATGGGAATATCGCTTGTAAACGAACTTCTAAGTGACACTATTGATACCTCGCCTCTTTACTTCATCCAGGCACGTGCATACTATCTTGCAGATGACAACGAGTTCTTACAACTTTCTACAGGCCAAAATGTTTATGGATGAACGAGACCACGAGCGTGCACTCCAATCGTTCGAGTGTGTCCAGGCGCCCATCATTGTCAGCGAAAGCCCAGAACTTCAGACCATCTCGCTGGTAATCCATTCTCCCATAGCCACGGACGAGAGCTCACATTCTTCTAATGGTAGGTATTCGGGTGGAGTTTTCGTGATCTTGGAGTTGAGATCCATCAGCATCGATGCGAAGCTCTACTTGCCGCTGGGCGTGCGGACGCTGCAAAATCCCTTCACCGAATGACGAACTTCCTTGAAAAGGAGTTGTGGACTCGGAACAATGCAACTGGCATTTGGATCTCAGGTGGGTTCTTCTCCGGACAAATTCAAAGCATTACTAGAATGCGTCAGAGTTCAAGCAGCGATGCACGAAGAAACTTGAGGACCTTGGGAACGAGGCAATGGAGGCAATGGATTACGCTGAAGCCCTCGAGCACTACTCGGCTGTCTTGTCCCTCGAGCTGACCCGTCGGTCTGATCTCTACATGAAGCGGAGTGAGGTTCTAGCAAAGTTGGAGTGTTGGCACCAGGCTTTAGATGATGCAAACGAGGTATCTCTACTCGCTTACGCCAGTATACTGACTGATTGGTGACACCCGGATTCTAGGCCATTCTGCAGGACCCCTCATCCCCTTGGGGTTATGAAAGGAAACAGGTAGCGCTATACGGCCTTCACCACTATGAGGAGGCAATCGGAGCATTGAACGAAATGCTTCTGAAACTTCAATCATCTCCTGACCTCCGATCTTGTAGTACGTTCACATTGTATGGACGGAGTATTTGTACTAATCGTGACCGCTGATGATAGAATTGCGGGTGGAAGGCCTTGATTCCTCCCGGATTCAGTCAAATAAAGAAGTTGTGACAGCAGCTGTCACGCAGGCCTTACGCGACTCGCCACTCGTTCTCATCGACACAAGAACTGGTCATCTTTACGACAAGTCAAGGCGAGCTCGCGCGTTTGAAGCACATCCAGATTACAGGACGCTGGTCTTGGCTGTGTCACTCCACCCCCATGATTCTATGCTTCAGCAAGTCGTTATCGGATTCTTCCGCTATTCCACCCTGTCTCACACCTGGGAAGGGAAAGAGCCTCTGTTTCAAGATGTCCAATATCGCTCAGTGTACGACCTAGCCCAAATACCCCAAAACATCAAGCTCCAGAGATTCTGCGAGGAAGCCCGTCGTAACGGATATCGCTGGGCGTGGAGTGATACCTGTTGTATTGACAAGAAGGATGGTCCGGTGCTACAAGAATCGCTCACTTCTATGTATCGGTGGTATCATGAATCATCGCTCACCATTGTTTACCTCAAGGGTGTTTGGCTTCAGCTCGAGGCCTATGCGATCTTGGACGCACTCCTGGATGCCTTCGTTCACTGCCTATGGAACAAACGTGCATGGACCTTACAAGAATATTTCGCATCCATTACCATTCGCTTCTACACTGAAGACTGGAAACCATACATTCCTGATGCCGCCATCTTTAACCATAAAGAATACCCCGCAATTACCGACCGCATGGCGCTTGCAACGGGTGTTGATCCGCAAATTCTCCTCTCGCTGCAGTCTGGTTCGGACGATGTACGCCAGAAACTACGTCTTGCTTCGACCCGCAATGCCACGAAGCAAGAGGATTCCGCATACTCGTTGTTCGGCATCTTTGATGTCAGCATGCCAGCTATCTATGGAGAGGGGCATAAAGCGCTCGGACGTTTGTTGGAGGTAGTGCTCACCCGGTCAAACGACGTCACCATCCTTGCGTGGACGGGAAGACCTTCTGACTACAACAGCTGCCTACCTGCTGAAATCACTGTGTACTATGAACCAGCCTCGTCTCATATCCCTTTACCAATCCACGAGGAGATTGTAGAGAGCCAAATTTCGGAGCTCCATCACGATTCAGCGATGAAGCTCTTCGATCACATGATGGCACATTCCTCAATACGCCTCTCCAACGGCCGCCTCAGCCTCCCATGCATCACATTCCCCCTCACCCTCGCCAAACCACCCCTCATGGATGGAAAGTACTATCTTTATGTTTTCACAGCACCCGCACTCGGGACAATCCAGCTCAGGACGTCGCACAATTTAGCACTCTCGAAGAATGGCCAGCCTGATCCGGATAACCTGGAGAAGCTCGTCCTCGTTCATCCTTGGATTCGGCCTCTGCTGGACCACATCCACCCAAGTTCAAAGGACGGGCTCACCCGGCCCGACAGGCTCAGCCAGGCACTGCGACTCCTGGCCCGTCTCAGACAACCTTTTGGTGGGCTCTTGCTCAGACGAGAGGAGTCCCATAAGGAATTTCGTCGTGTTGCCGCCGATGCATTGATCAGGGTGGAAATTCAGGCGGAGGTTACCCCTCAGGAGCTCATGGATAAGTTGGACGTGGTAGATGTGTTGTAGTAGTGCCCTGAATCGATTCACTCATACTTTTTGTCGTCTCTCGCTGACTCTCATGCTTGGAGTTGGCCAGCGGTTGTGTGGCTGTACAGTGACATCTTATCACGTGCCATGACACGACGCGTCCGTGACAATGCTATGCTTAGACGCGTCGTATCTTAATTTGACAACGGATCGATCAACCAATCAAATCTAACCTAGAATAGCCAATCCGAGACGATTTAATTCAAGACAAGAAATGACTCTGCCTATGTACTCCGCTCCTACATCAGATGATACAAGCGACATCCGAGCTACAATACCTCCTACCACTTACAAACCTACACAAGGGCAGCAACGCGACAGTAGTGGACACAACCTGTGAAAAAGTAACCAACTCTCACAAATACACATGAGAAAAAGGGAGAGGGAAAGAGAATGGAGAGAGTGAAAAAGGAAACACGGAATCGGAGAGAGAGAGATCCCAGATGAAAATATAACCCCACCCCCCTTCTTGAGTCACAACTATTGCAGTGACCCGAAGCAAAAATGCCATCCAAACCGTGTATACAATTCTGAGATCGAGGATGAAAGTGTTTCTTTTCAATGCGGTGGGTGTGATAATGATGATGATAATGCTTCCAGTGCTGATGCCGATACCGATGTCGATGCTGAATCCTGTCGTGTATGCGTTTCATCCCGGGGTCGTCAGTTCAGCGTCTTCGGGTCTTGGCCCTGGATCGTGCCTTTGGCCGCGCCTGCGCGGTCGTGTTCGTCTTTGCTTCCTCAGCGACATTCTCCGCCTTGTTCTTCGTCGCCGTTCGTGCTCGAGAGCCACTCTTGGCTCTGCTACGAGCCGTGCGAGCTTTCTTAGCAACGGGTTCAATGTCTTCTTCTCCTTCATCCTCCTCATCGTCAAGTACTTCTTCTATAGTCTTGGTAGACTTGGTCTTCGTCCCCTCTTCGTCGCACAAGCTGACAGCAGTGCTCGACCCCGAGTCAGCTCCTCCGGCGCACTCGGAAGTCACAGAGGACGATTCGCGAGATGGCGTGTCGGTGAGAGAAAGACCTCGAGCCCGAACAGGTG
This sequence comes from Chalciporus aff. trinitensis, assembly GCA_038089015.1. Classification (NCBI taxonomy): domain Eukaryota; kingdom Fungi; phylum Basidiomycota; class Agaricomycetes; order Boletales; family Boletaceae; genus Chalciporus; species Chalciporus aff. trinitensis. Next base: position 9,139 of record JBBPJZ010001020.1, read on the forward strand.
GCGTAAGCGTCGATGCGACAGATGCAGGTGATGCAGAGCCCGCCGCTTTCGCCTTTCGCTCCAACTGGCGCAAACTCTTGCGCAGTTCCGGCACTTCCTCTTCTACATCTGGCGGTTCGGGTTGTACAGATTCGTCGTCTGCCGGTGATACAGTGAGGACGATCCCGAGTGATTCGATCACTTCGCGTTTCGCAGCTCTGGTGAGTACTGGTGCAGATTCAGAGTGATCTGGAGTGAGTAAGAGAGCCGAGGCGACTGTTTCATCAAGCGCTGGGGGTCCATCCGCTTGCATGGCTTCATCTTCCATGACGTCGTTAGTCGCTTCTCCTCTTGATTTGGCTCCCGATGATCGGTTAGCGGCCGATCTGCGTGTCTTGGCACGCTTACGAGGTGGAGGTGTTACTCGTTCTTCTTCGTCTACGGTCTCGTCCCCATCTGCTCCGTGGGATGTCGGGAGGATAGCAGGTGCTCTTCGCTTTCGGAGGTTCATCCGGTTCTCCGGTTCGGCTAGGGTATACGTTGCATACCAGGGCTTTTCAGTGAGGACAGACGAGTAGGCAGCTTGCATACTCTTGAGAATCCAAAGGTTCTCGGGTATATCGATCCATCCAATCGGGGAGAGAATAGGAGTTGGCGTGGTATCTTTGAGACCAGTGTCAATACGATATACGCCAAGTCAACGTAAGATTGGAATGGAAAGTGTTCGGCAAAGGTGGGGGGATCCAGGAGGGACAGGTGTGACATGAAATACTGACCTAGAACCGACTGTATCATTGCCGCTGTCGCTTTTTTCTGTTCCTTGTTCCAAAATGCCCAGTGGGCTGGATGAAGGGGGTGATAGAATACGGAGAGGGCGACGAGCGCTAGGACCCGAGTGTCTGTAGGCAGGGGAGGACAGTCGGGTGGTGCGATGGCTGCAGCTTGGAGGAACTTTTTAACAGATGGAAGTTTGGCAGTGAGGACACCGTCAGCAAGTATCCCAGGTGCCACCGAAGGAGCTGGGAGGGCGGTGGGGTATGACCGGGGCGGCGGCGGTGGGGTGGTCGGTGAGAGTATGTGAAGTGGATCATGACGCGGATATACAGGTTCTGGAGGATGTACTGGAGGTATTGCACTGGTATTCTGAGGCCCGTCTGGGCGAATTGAAGACATTGGGAATCTTGAGGTAGACGGGGCGGGGATATCGAATTCCACGGAAGGCGGAAGGTCACGAGGACAGGGATAAGAAGCAGGCTGACGATTCTGCAGGGGTGACCGGAATGGGTCAGGACGAAGATTCTTTAGAGTGCCTATCATGGTGGATGAGCACTAAGGGCTAGAGGATATGTGGCGATTTAACAAAGACAAAGTAGGTTCACGGCAGTGTGATGCGGGACTTACGCCGTGAACGCAGAGTTGAGTGTAGATGAGTTTTGATGATGGAAGTGAGTTGGGACTGAGTGGAAATGGCGAGGACGATGAGTTGGATGATTAACGGCGGAGAGGAAGAACGTTGAGTCTGAGTGGTACTCAGGCTCTCAGCGCGCCGGCTTACAAGGCGAGGCAGGGCACGCTCTATCCAATTCCCGATTCAGCACTTGCCAAATCAGGTCACCTCTCTCCCAACACGTGGCTCTAATTACAAGCTCATTGAACACAGCAACAAAAGAA
>JBBPJZ010001021.1:0-10776 GCA_038089015.1 Chalciporus aff. trinitensis
AGCTGTGACATAGGAGTTATATTATATATGTGTGAGGCATAATTCCAAGCAAACTCCCAGTAAGAATCTGGCAAGCAAGCGTGTAACCGCATCGCTTGTGCTTTGTCCTGTAAAGTGTGGATTAAGCATTCCGCATGCCCATTCTGCTGGTGAGCATAAGGGGCGGACTGGTATATTTTTATGCCTTCATTCAATAGATACTTGGTGAAGGCTTTGGAGGTATATTTGCCTCCAGCGTTGGATTTCCATCCTTTTATCTGAGCATTGTACTGGGTATGAACGAGAGCAATAAATTGTTTACAGACGTTGAAGGTTTGATCCTTTGTCCATATAAGCCTCACCCAGGAGGTGGAGGTATAATCATTATAGAAGACGATTGCGTATTTGTATTTGTGACAGGATTCTATCTCAAAGTACTTTATATTGGTATGTATTAATTTGAAAGGAGCAGATGCCTGCATCTCGTTTTCAGGGAATGACCGATTATGCTGTTTGCCTAGCTCACAGCCAGGACAGATAGGGGGATACTGGGGGATGTTGACTTCTGGGAAGTCCTTGATATGCTTCTTACCAGCATGAAGCACATCGTGTGAGGGGTGACCAAGGTGGCGATGAAGCAGCTCATAGTCTATGCTAGCCATTGTGTGTGAAATGTTGGCTTGGTCTGGTCTAATGGCAGGTACTCTGATCCAGTATATAGTGTCACTACCATGAGAATGGAAGGACAAAATCGTGCGTCTTGCGCATTTATCATAGAATTTGATATGATTTGCCTCATTTCTCAGTGTAAGGCATTGATCTTTCAGTAAGGTGCCCATTGATATTATTTTTATTTGACAATCGGGCATGTAGATGGTAGGTGATAACTGCATGGTATTCCCATTAAACCTTACAATGACAGTGCCTACACCTTTGATGGGTGCTCTACCATTCACTGTTTGTGTAAACATAGGCATTTCAAACGGTTTGTACTCAGAAAAATCATCTAAGTTGTTTGTGAAATGTGCCGAAGCACCAGAGTCAAGTAGCCATAGGTCAGGTGGCATAGAGTGGTCATGCTGTCGTTCTTTACCCTTGCCAGTGTGCTTAGAACAGTTATCACACATGCTAAATTCGCAGGTAGTAGGTAGATTGCCCATTCTATCTACTACATGATTCATACAAGTACATATAAAAACATTCTGTGGTGGATACTGCACATCAGTAAATGTAGTAGTAGTAGAAGAAGGGACATACCATGACGATGCCTCCTCAAAATTGAACCACTGCTCCATGGTGTCGTCTTTGACATGATTGGCTTCGGTGTAAAATGTGCGAAGGTACTCGTCTTCGTCGTGGGGGCACCAACTGAGATGATGTCGTCGTCATCATACACCATGACGGTGATGGTGTCAAGGGCAGCAGGGTGGAAGTTGTCCACCAACCCGAAGATGGTGGTGCAACGGTGAGAGGGTAACCTCACTGCTGGTGCAGATGGTGCAGCAGTGGAGGCGGAATGAAACAAGCCAGTGGATGATGATGATGCTGTGGATGGCAAAGTGGGAGGTTCCTCACCAAACTCCTTCTCCTCGAGTTCATGTATGAATGTGGCAGGGGTTGACGTGTCGATGCGCGCTCCATGAGATGGAGACACTTCAGGGCCAGAGTGGGATTGAATTGCTCAACCTGCTTGGTGGTGTGGTCGAGAGTGCGCAGTGTTTGTGCAGTTGGTACAACGTCAAGGTGTTCAGTGAGGGAGACAGTGTGGAGGGTGTGAGGAAAGGCTGGTGGGCCGTAGTGGGCCGCATCAGGAGTGTGCACATAGCGGCACGGGTCATCCAATGGTGACATGAAGGTGGCAGAGGTGGGGTTGATGACGACAGGGGGGGTGAAGGAAGGGAATGCAAATGAGGCCATCGCCCCAGACACGTTGTTGGAGTTGTTGTTGTGCCAATTGGCATGTTTCTCCTTGCCGTTGTTTGAGCATTGGCCCTCATGATGCTTCTTCTTCTTCTTGTCGTCGGTGTTGCTGCCAGAGTTGTTGGAGCCCCCTTGCTGCGATTTGAAGGAGGGGTCAGTGCCCTTCTGCTTGATAGCAGAGTTCTTGTTCGCGGCAGTGCATGCCGCCTCCTTGGCCTCTGAGGGCTTCTGCTTGGTAACGTATTGCTGCCAGGCAGCGATGGTAGCTGTTTTCAGCTGAGCAGAGGTGGGAGTAGTGAGGGCTGTGGTGGCAGTCGCTTTTGTCATATTCTGTTGGTGTTCAATGTGGTCTGCATACTTAGGAAGCTTGGTGAGTATAATCATGTACTTGATCTTATCACCTATTGTGTACTCCTGTTCCGCCAGGTTGGCGAAACTAGTGTTGATTGCGGCGAAGGCGGGCGAGGGGTGGTTGTTCTCAGGGAATGTGATAGCAAGGAGTTTCTTGAACTCGGAGTAGGCAGAGGAGACCGATGACTTGGAATACTTTGCCTCAATCGCTTCCCAAAGCGACAAGACGGTGGTATGGGGAGTGGCGAAGGCGAGTTTGAGCAAGTATTCCATGTGGAGCTGCATGCCTCCAATGACAGTGTCATTGTCCTGCATCCAGGTGAGAATGGCTGTGGTCTCTTCAGTGATGGGAGTCGCAGGGACAGCAGCAACCGGGCATGTGATGTTGAAGTGTCTCCACAGCTTCTGAGAGCAGAGATAGGCCTCCATGTTGCTGGCCCAATGTTGGTAGTTGGTGCTGTTGAGTTTGGTGATCTCCTTGAGGGTGCTGGACATGATAGAGATGATGGGAGTTGGAAGAGAAAGCTATAAGGGTTGATACGTCAGCGTTCCAGTTCTAAGTCAGAGACAATGAAAAGGGAGCAGTTATACCGCATCAAGCATGAATATTCAGAGCCCAAGATCATAGGATCATAGCGATCCCATAGTCTCTTTGTCCTGATTAGCACTATGCTCTAGCATTTCTGCATGAGAATGTATCTGGCATTTCCGCACAGGATGGCCAAACATTCGTAATCTTGAGTGTTTCCACATCAAAGATTCAGATAGAGTAATAAAGAATAACCTAGTGGCGCAAAGCGACATTGCCACACAGCTTAGGCCACAGGGCTCATAACCTGTTGAAAGGCGCTACTCGATAGAGGTAGCCAGAAGGTTGTTACTCACATTGCTATTAGGCTGGTGTTGATCGAACATAGTGGTTAGAGTAAAAGCTCTCTTCAAACTCAGATCAACTGAGTGTGAATGATATAGTACATGTAAGCATATCTCATGCATCCATAATTGGTAATGTACTCTATGTATCTACGCTACATTTAACAGTTACATCTATGATCATCCAATCTTCAATCCTTACAAGAGTACCTATCATAGATGAAGCCTCCAACACTCCTTCCACATCAAGCTCTGAATATAGCAATCTCCCTGCGAGCTCCTCTCCATCCACTGGCATACCACAGGCTGAACTCACAGATGATGATATGACTGGTGTCACACTTGGTGAGTGCCTGTGGTGTTAACTGCACGATCACAATGATTGGTTTTAACCGATTCAAAATATAGATTACCTCAATGAAAGGGAGGATGACTCAGATGAAGAAGATCAGGCTTTGGAGGAAGCTGAGCAGGCTGAAATGAAACATGGGTGAGAACCACCTTGACATGCTAATCCATCACCCGCCAGTGAACCCAATGCTAAAGACATGGATGATGGGCCAGAAGAAGACCATGAACAACCCTCCCATGCACTCCACCTCCCTCAGGACCCGATTATCGCCCATTTTCCTTATGGCCATGCTGGCCACATGCTCTCGCAGTCTACTCACCCCTACACCGATTATCAATCTGTGCTGGGGACTAGTTCTGAGGGGAACACCTATGTGCCATTTCAAACATGCATGGACTACGAGGTAGCATGCTGGGCCAAACGATGTGGTCCTGGAGACACTGCATTCACTGAGCTACTGGAAATTGACGGTGTAAGTCACAAGAATCCCTAAGATGTTCATCATTAACCTTGCACCACAATACAGGTTGCAAAGGTGCTAGGCCTCTCATATAACAACAGTTGTGCACTAAATAAGATAACCGACAAGCTGCCTGCAAAATGTCCACCATTTCTTCACAAAGAAATTATTTCGGATGGGGAAGTGTTCAATATATTCTACAGGGATGTAATCAAGTGTATATAGTCGTTATATGGTGACCCCGAGTTCACATCGCGCCTGGTGTTCACTCCTGAATGGCACTACATGGATAAGGGACAATCCAAGCACATGTACCATGTCAGGCACACAGGGCAATGGTGGTGGAATGTGCAAGTAAGTCCTGTGCACCTGATGGCAATAACAACTTGAACTAATTTTCTTCATAGAAGCAGCTTGAGAACAAGCAGCCCAGCGCTATCATGATCTCAATTATCCTATCGTCGGAGAAGACCCAGGTCACCATGTTTCATAACAAAGCCTGTTACCCAGTCTACATGACCTTAGGGAATCTCCCCAAGGATGTGCACTGTAAGCCCTCTGAAGGAGGCTGGATTCTTTTAGCATATCTGCCTGTCACTCACCTGGAACATATCTCAAACAAGGCAGCACAACGTCGGACACTTGTAAATATGTTTCAGGCTTGTATGTGCCATGTGCTGTAGCCGTTGGAGAAGGCTGGACAGGAAGGAATTTGAATGACCAGTGGTGACGGCCTAGTGCATCATGGGCACCTGATCATTGCCTGTTACTCAGGAGACTATCCTGAACAAGTCCTTGTCACCAGGATCAAGACTGGAGAATGCCCAAAGTGCAATATCAAGCATGATGAACTGGGCAGCTTGGATGCCCCAGCAGAGTTACAAGACCTCAAGGCTGTCTTGGATGTGTTGGTGCTTGTCGATCAAGACTATATCGTGTTCACGCAAGCCTGTCAGAATGTTGGGATCAAGCCCATTTACAAGCCCTTCTGGCAGGGTCACAACATCCTCCACATCTTTCAGTCAATCACTCCTGACATCCTCCATCAGCTTTACCAGGGGATATTGAAGCATCTCCTTGCTTGGATCAAAGCCTGCTGCAGTGAGGCAGAGATCAATGCTTGTTGCCGTCGCCTGCCACCCAATCATAACATCCAGGTGTTCATGAAAGAGACATGCTTGTTGTCTTGAGTGAGTGGGGTGGAACATGACCAGATGTGCCGCTTCTTGCTTGGAATCATAGTTGATATCACTTTACCTGGTGGGTGTTACGGTCGCCTAGTATCACCTTCACTTTACTCGAACTTAGTTGTTTCTCCAGGACTGATCTTATCTTAGATCTTAGATCTTTCCTTATCTTATGATTGTATCCGATCCCAGACATGTGCTATTCTTTTCCTTTGCATGGTCATCACAAACCTATGCATACTATGCTCTTATAGCATAGCCTTAACTCCATTCCTCCCTCGCTACCATCATTCCATCATCTGCTGACTAGGACCATGCTACTGGCATGGTGTGCCCACTGTGCGCAGAGCTGTGTCGCTATCACTGTGGAGTATGGTATGCAACCTCTTCATTTCCATTGCTGCACATTGGGCTATGTAGAATGACTTCTCTTCATCTCTGCTGCTGCACACTTGCTGTGCAGAACACCATGTATTCATATCATCTTGGCACTGCTGATAGGGCTATGCTGCTATTCACTGCTGTGCAAGGCTATGTTTACTCATTTACCCAATAGCAGTACTCCCTCACATTGTACAATACTGGGTATTATTCCTGATTTGTATGTAGTGTCACAACACATACATATAGGTCTTTTGTATATTAGACCCTCTGGGCTAGACTGGCACCCCAGTTTAGTTCACTTGGAGTTTACAGACTCTTAGAGTCATCTCTTTGAAGCTTCCTCTTAATCGCTTCTGAACTCATTGTTCACTTCTCTCCAGTGAGGTTCTTGTGTGTAGACTAGATTCCATTGCGGTTTTGAGTTGTTTCACTTGAACTAAACTACTTTTCTTTATCACCTCTACACCCTCTTGCTTGCAAGAACCTCGATGGTTTCACACATGCAAACTCGTCCCTGATGCCTGCAACCTGATTGCCAGTGCATCCTCAGTACACTTCACTACAACTAGGCCTTTTATCTATGTATGCTTAGTGAACCACTACATCTCTTCCTCCCTTCGTTCTACCTTACCTCGTGACGGTTATGTGGTAGCCTCCCCGGATCATCTTTACATACCAGCTGTGGTTATTCCCCCTGGTAGTACTGGTATCCCACTCACACAAGTAGTAGAAGAAGAGCAGGTAGCTGCATCCTCAGAGCAATGGGAGCAGGACCCAGATGAAGATCTTCAGTTGCTGTGACCTGCAACAGCCACCCCTTCTCCTTGCACTGACAGATCGCCCGCATCTGGTCGGGTCTCATTGGAGTTGTTGGACCCTTCAGACACCGTCTATACCAGGCAATTAGAAGCCATATCAGATGCTATACGCCGAATCTTCATGGCCCCAGGTGCCATTGCTGCCCCAGAGTTCTTAGACACCAGTCTAGAACTCATCCCATCAGACTTGACCAACTGCCGGTTAAACCCGTCAGACATCAATCCTCCGCTTACCTCCTATTGCCGGGATTCCCTCTAACTCCACTTTCGGAGTCACCTTCATCCTCAGAGAGGGACATCTTTGACCAGTCCCTCAACGTCGAATCTTCTGACTCCTTACCTACGAGTATAGAGCCCCTTATCCCTACGATACCTAATACCCCTCTTCCTTCCTCTCCACCTACTTCACCCAGATGTCACTTCCACCCTTATTGCACTATAGGTAGATCCATTCCAGGACACCTTATTCCTGATGAAGACCGCTACCATATAGTCTTACATCCTCGTAACAACCTTTGTCATCCTTCTAAATTCTTATAACCATATCTCACAATGTCTTTACCTGATTTACTTCTTCAGGCTTTGTCAGCAGCAGGAGCCAGCTCTTGTGGAGAGTTACATGATCTAGGGCAAGAACTTCGCCTTTTCCTAGAGGGGCAAGCTGCTGCCTTAGAAGTTGCTCAACAGGAGAGCAACAATCTCAAATGAGACTTGGCGCAAGATGAAGCTCAGATCTGTGCCATTCCTCCTGGGCACATGCCCTCTTCTGCTGACATCACCAATGCCATCGCTGTCGCTGTGCGCACACACCCTGGTGCACCCAAACTTTCCACACTTGTCATTGATCCCAGTGACTATGACGGTGCCAAGGGAAAGAAGTTCAAAGAATGGTGGACTCATGTCCTAGTATGGTTAGATGAAAACCAAACTGTCCTAATCAGCGATCACACCATCAAAGTGGTTCTTAGCTGAATGAAAACGGGAGATGCTGGAGACTTCTCACATGTCATCTCTAAGCAAATCTTGGCAGGGACCAAAACCTTCACTTGGGCAGAAATCGCCACCCTTATCGTCATGCAATTCCACTCTTCCAACGAGGAGGAATACCACTGAAAGCAAATTACTGCTTTGCACCAAGGTTCCATGAGAATGAAAACCTTCCTCACCAAATTCGAAATGCATCGCATGCTACACGGTTGGGATGATGCTAGGTGTATCGAGCTTCTCGAAAAGAATGCCGACCCTGCTCTCGTAAACCACATCATCCTCACGGATGGACGACAGCTTGTATACGACGACTTCATTGCAGAACTGTGAATGCTTGGGGTGCGTAAGCAGCTTCTATCCTACATCAAGACCGGGGCAGCACCGCATGTTGCTGCATGGGACCCGAACGCAATGGACATAGACACTCTCCTGATGGAGCAGGACAATGAGAATGTCAACACTGTTCAAAAGCCCAAGAAGTGTTGGAACTGTCTTGGAACCCACACATTGAAAGACTGCAAGTTGCTGTCTACCAAATGCGCTGACTGTGGCTTTCACTGAGGTGGTCATACCAAGTTCTGTAAGAAGAACAAAGGCAAACGACCTGAAAGGAAGGTCAAAGCCACCACCAAGGGAATGGATTCCCAAAATGAAGAACCCATGCCGCATTCCTCTTCTATCAAAGCCTTAGAAGGAATGAACTTCAAAGAAATGTGCACCTGGTGGAAGGATTACAAGAACATCTCAAAAAAGTTGGAAAAATGATTTCCCTTTCACACAATACTGGGTGTGTGAAAGGCTCCAGATACACTTCTCTCCCTATCAAAGAATGTGATGATGAAACCCCCTGTATTAGTACCATTGTAACCACGTCGGAGGAGTCCCTTGATGGACTCAGCCCGGACGTCAAGCGGGTGCTTAATTCCTCTTTTGTATCCACTCTCCTCTCTATTCCTGAAATCCCAGAGGACGCCTACATCCACTCAATCAACCCAGAACAAGAAATTCTTCTTCCAATCCAGATCTGCTCTTCAAAAGGAAAAACCTTCACCTCCCTTACCACTCTTCTTGACTCCAGAGCCAATGCCATTTTCATTGATCAGCAATGGGCTATGTCAAAGAAGATTCCCCTTATCAAGCTCAGACACGCTGTTCCTGTCTACAATGTAGATGGTTCCAAGAACTCTGCTGGTTCCATCACTTACTCTGCCGAACTTGTCTTAGAGTTCCAGGGACACCATGAGTGCGTAAATGCTGAAGTAACCGATCTTGGCAAGAATACCTTCATTCTTGGTTTTTCTTGGCTGAAATGTCATAACACCGACATCAACTGGTCTATGGGAATGGTCATGATGACACATTGTCCCACCACGTGCTCTCTTCTCCATGATAAACCAAATCTGGACATTAACGATCCAGATCATCAAGAAAGAGATGCTGCCTATACAGCATATCACGCAATCCATGCTGTAGAAGCCGTGCCTTCTCCCAAGAAGGAACAGACCATTGAAGAGATGATCCCAAAGGAATACCACAAATTCCTCAAAGTCTTCTTGAAAGGCGAATCAGAACAGATGCCCATACAGAAACCTTGGGATCATGCCATCGAGTTGAAAGACACTTTCAAACCTAAAAAGGGACATCTAATTCCCCTTTCTGACAACAAACAAGAAGAAGTCTCGAGCTTCATTGACAAACAATTCCACAAGGGGTATATTGTTCTCTCTAAATCTGAACAGATGTCCCCTGTTTTCTTTGTGCCAAAGAAGGATGAATGAAAATGGATGGTGCAAGACTACCATTACCTAAATGAGCACACCGTAAAGAACAACTACCCCCTTCCCTTGATTAGTCAACTTGTCGATAAACTCAAGGGCACAAAACTCTTCACCAAGATGGATCTTCGGTGGGGATACAACAACATTTGTATCAAAGAAGGCAATGAATGGAAAGCCACCTTTGTTTGCTTCTGAGGTGCCTTTGAACCAAAAGTCATGTTCTTCAGTCTCTGTAACTCCCCTGCCATGTTCCAAGTCATGATGAACGAGATCTTCACTGATATGGGCGATGTGGTAGTGGTATACATCAACGATCTCATGATCTTTACCAAAACAGACGACCAAGCTGAACACAATTGGATTGTTATGGAAGTCCTAGGCCGCCTTGAAGAAAACGACTTGTTTGTCAAACCAGAAAAATGCTCCTTTCATGTCACAGAAGTTGAAATCTTAGGAATGATAGTAGGAAAGGATGGTATTCGCATGGACAACGAAAAGGTCAAGGCCATCCTCGATTGGCCAATCCCCAAAATGGTAAAGGGCATGCAAAGTTTCCTTGGTTTAGCCAATTTCTACTGCGACATTATCCAAAATTACGCCCAAATTGCTTGTCCACTCCATGATCTTATCAAAAAGGATTAACCGTTTGTCTAGGATCAGAAGTGTCAAGCTGCCTTTGAGACTCCCAAAGAATGTTTTACCACTGCTCCTATCCTTGCCTTTTCAGATCTCGATTCTCAATTTCGTCTTGAAACTGACACTTCCAATTTTGCCACTGGCACCATCCTCTCATGTCTGAAAGATGACAAATGACATCCTGTTGCATTCTCCAGTCACGCTATGTCTCCTCAGGAACGAAATTACCCTGTTGCAGATAAAGAAATGCTATTGGTGATCCAAGCACTCAAACAGTGGCGTCATTACCTAGAAGGTACATGACATCCCTTCAAAATCTGGAGCAATCATGTCAACCTTCAATGATTCATGACTTGCCAAGACCTAAATTGTTGGCAAGCCCAATGGGCCCTTTACCTTTCCTGCTTCAACAAGACCTGGGTTCACAAACCTGGAAAATCCATGATGAAAGCAAACGCTCTCTCTCGATGAGAAGACCATATGATCAAAATCGAAGATGATAACAAAGACATTTTGGTCATTCCTCAGGAACAAATCTGAACAACCTATATCCATCTCTCAGGCAACACCCTCAAACAATGCACGTTCCTTGCCACATGCAAACTATCAGAGATGGAAATGCAAGCACTACAAAAGAAGGTCATCTATGAAAAGATGGATGGGTTGCTGTACGATGAAGAAGATCGCATTTATGTGCCAAATGATGCCAAACTTCAAATGGAAATTTTACGGCAGCACCATGATGTTCTGGAAGCAGGTCACCCTGGCTACAAGAAGACACTGGAGTTGGTATGCCATTCCTATACTTGGTTCGGTCTTCCTTCCCTAGTAAAGGACTACATTGCACACTGTGACACAAAGAAGTGGAATTCATTCCTTGTACTAAGGAAGAATCCACTCTCACTACCACTTATCTCTTTCTAAATCACGTGTGGAAACATCATGGTCTTCCCCTCTCTATCACCTCCGACCATGGCCTGCAGTTCACTGCTCAGGTGATGACAGAGATTAACAAAGCATTGCAAATTGATACAAAACTTAGCACGGCTTT